>JAHBMJ010005166.1:66379-72998 GCA_018398765.1 Chromera velia | reverse complement strand
TTCACCTTCTTTACCGCTGGCCTGCATTGCAAAGGAGTGTGTACATAAGTGAGCATCCGGATCGTCACGCGTCTCCTCTCGTGCATTCATACTCGTACTTACTTGAAGAAGGCTTGCGGCATTCTCTCGTTCCCCTAGTACCACCCTCCCTCTCGAGAGACGGCTTGGGTAGGGAATCTGTAGGAGGAATGCGTTAGAGGAGACCACCAACAAGAGACAGAGGAACGCCAACATCCCTCCCTGTCTCTGTAGCTGAGGTATCATAGCTCGCAATCAGCAACACCTATGACGACCAGGTGAGTGTCCTTTGCGCTACATGAGCCAATGCGAGAGTGCTACCTTTGTTCAAGAGGTATGGTGCTATCTTTCATCTGCAAAGTGACCCCTCTCAATGCTGATACTATCTGATACCCACAGATCCTCTTCGGGATTTGAGATTAAGACATGCATAGGGTGCATGCTGCATGGGCCGGGTTCCGGCGTGCATGCCGCGCGACGCGGTCGGGCCCGCGGCATGCGTGCAGTCAGACAGACTGCGCATGCATCCCCCGCGGAGGGCGGAGCGTGGCTTGGAGCTGTTTCGCACGGAGCTGTCCGCCCGGGGGGCACTTACTCCGCGCGACTTCTTTTTGCAGGAACGGCAAAAAACGCGGCATGATGATTGAGGTTTTTGTAACAAAAAGTATCAAAACTACTTGAGGGTTTTTGTAAAAACTGTCGTCACACTTTTTTTTAGCCACATATTTTTCGTGCATGCATGGCCCCGCGGAGGGCGGAGCAGTAATCTGACGCAAGCAAGCTTGCGAACGGCCCCGGAAAGCAAGAAAAATGAGAACTTGCACGATTGACGCACGCTGGCCAGCCAACCAGGCGTTCACGCCAACCCCCCCCCCTTGCGGGAAAAGCCGCAGAACCCCCCCTCCCCCAGGAAAAAAGCCCGGGGATGCAGCCATGCTTGTCACTTTGTAGGGCCACTGACGCACGCATGCATGACGACGCGGGTTCATGCACGCTTTTCTTGACTATTTGGGGCGAGATCTTTCCGGGGCCCTTTTTTGGTGAAAAACACTAGCTGCGTGCATAGGCTAGGGTATTTCTGTTTTGTAAGTGTCCCTCGCTTCGCTTTCCGGGGTCATTCACTCATACCCTCTAAGGCCTTTGGTGATGCAAGCGGAGCAAGCGGCTCTGTAGCTGTTAATACAACCGTTCAGACAGAAGGTAAAGTGAGAACACGAACCTTAGGGGAATTCTAGAGAAGGAACGTGAGCAACACCATTCAGGCAACAGTTTACAGAAGGTTTAGCTCTAGAGCGATCTAGAATTCCAATCAGCTGGGTTCATTCTATCATTACACAATTTCTACTTATGATTCTCTCTGTTCTCTCTCTCAGACATCAGACTCAAATGATGCTATCCGTTACTCGAGTGACATATTTCTTGAATACGAAGGTCAAACTCGACTTTAACAACTTTGATCGATGCGCGCGGCATGTACGAAGCAAAGCGTGGTGGTGGAATATGGTGCGGCACGCTGGCTCACTCAGTCATGGCACATGCGAAGGCTCAAAGGGCGGCAACACGGGGTAAGGCTTCACAGATCCCCCCCGGCCACAGACAGGAAAATCATGTCCCCGCGATCAGTTAGACACATTCGAGCGTGCGCGGAAAGGGAAAAGAAGCGAGTAAAAGGACACGATCAACCATGCAGATGCAATGCAAATTAACCTATGCAACCAATAGAACACCTTCAAGGAGGTAGTCGAAAAAATCCAGACGCGAAAGCTGATAAGCAGAAAAGTTTCCTCCCATTAATGCAAGTCAATCAGATTAACGTACGCAAAGGTACTCTCACCACTGCTTCGCCGGCCATCGCCGGCAACGCTAACCTGCCAGGCCTTTCCTCGAAAAGCCTGTTTTAGGAACGTCGGCTTGCTTGGGGTCTCCAAAAGCACACCCTCCCTACCTAACAGTAGAGTCCATCATTGGACGGCCGCAAGCTTCCTAATGTAAGGTCTTACGTTTCGTCAGCTTTTCATTAACCTTTCGTACCCCCCAGAAAGAAAGAACGAGACGGAAATGCTAGACAGAAAGAGCGATAGAGAGCAGGACACAGTCACTGACAGGCCTGCGCGGTATCCGTGTGGTCACATACACGTATGCATCTCCACGCCGATGCATGGCATTCAAAGTTGCGCTAAGCCTTGCAGTCGTTTATTTTACTCTTTTTTTTCCCCTCATCTCCCTCTCTTTCGCTCTCTTACTTCTCATTCCCGCTTTGCTTTCCCCTCTCTATCTTTTTTCCTCCTCCGAGGCGCCGGCCTCGCACCAATGCGGCAAAGTCAGACGAGCAAACGCGGCTACATGGAGGCAAAAGTAAAGGAAATACACTCTCAATAACACACCCCGCATGATAAGAGTTCGTTTCGATACTGCTAGTAGAAAAGACAGCCACAGCGAGAAGCTAGAGAAGCAAACGGCCGAAACTGGGAAAAGAAAAGGGCACACCGATCGACCTTTTACAGAGTAACAAACAAACTCAGAGGGACACGTGCGGCCAACCAAAGAATCAATGGGGTAAAAGTTCAGGCATGTACGTGCGCACGTACACGCTTCCACCATATCAGATCTTCACATTCATAAACGGGATTATAGTATTAGAGGGCACTGGAAGGTGGTAGATTAGAAAGCGGAGACGGCGCTAATACAAAAATTCTAAAAGGGACAGACAAGCGCATTCCGACAATTGTTCACTCTTCAAACTTTTGTGAAGTGCGACCGTTTCCTTTTCCTCTTATTTCTCTTTTATGCTGCTTTCGTTCCTCTTGAAGTGAGACGGAAAAACAAAGCGCCTCCCATACCTCCGTGGTCTTAAAACAAAGACGCAGATCGAACACCACCAACGACAGACCAGGCGAAAAGAAAGATGCGAAACTAGCGGAAAGAAAGACGTATCCAACTTTGAAAACGACTTCGTTTCACTTGCTCCCACTCTCTCTCTCTTTCTCAGACTGGCCTGCTGGAAAGAAGCAAGCGACAGACAGAATAGTACGCCTACAACAGATCCCCTCCGGTTTTCTTCTCTAAATGCAAGTAAACGGGCAGACCGAAGGACGAACAAAACGTGAAGAGACGGAGAAACCAGAGAACGGCAGCAGAAAGCCTCACGCACACATATGTTCACACGCAATATCATTTATTTACATCTCTTCCTCCTGTCTGGTCTATCTCAATTCCTTCCCACAGACTGCATGCGCGTCTCTTTGCTTGTTGTCAACACCACCGTAGATCAACTGACCATACAAAAACAGACATCAACGAATGAATAGCACCCAGTCAGACCTATTGGAGAGAAACGCCTGCCGGCACACTGCCATCCGTCTGGCTCCGTGCAGATGCATGCGTAGAGACGGCTGGCTCTACCAAGGCCGCCATCCAGGGCTCCCATCAACTCCCGTGCTGCGAGGGGGAAGGGCTATACCCAGAGAACCCAGAGGGCCTCCAAAGCACCGGCATCTCCCTGCAGGGAAAAGATGCAGAAGAGACAGAGAGGCATGCAATGGCCATCCCTTCATTTTCTTTTTTTTTCTTATCTCGTTGAAACAGACATCTCTTTCTCTCTGTCTCTTAAGATTCATTCTCCCTTCGCTTCCCCTTTATTCATTTTCTCTCCACCTCTTCCAGTCTCTTTTTCTTAAAGGAGGAAACCAGGGATAACACGAAACGTTTTAAAACAGCAGACGGAAACAAGAAAGAGACAGTGAATGAAAGCGCCCCCTCGTACACTCGTGCTCTCAGCCACATAAGGGGTCTGACTCTGAAGCCACGCCCAAAGCAAAGCTAAAGGAAGCCGAGAGAGAAGAGAGGTCACTCCTTCAAAAAGGGCCCCAGAAGTTCTATTGTTCTTGCAGTCCGCCTCTTTGATGCTCAGCTTTGCAATGAGCTTAATCCCTCCTCCAAGTTCAGTACAGGGGCGCAAAGGCGGTCACAGGCAGTTGCACGCGCAGGCAAAAGCATGTGGCAGCGGTAATCAGACAGTCCTCTGTCCATTTCATATGTAGCGGACGTAGGGGTAGGCAATCGAGTTCGAGTTCTTGTTGACAGAAGGACTCGGCCGTCTTGTCGAGCATAAACATACTTCGCACATGTTAGTAGCTACATAAAGGGAGGGAGGGAAGGGACCAGACATATTGCAGACTGCCCCGCTGGTCTTTTTCTATCTTGCCCCTTCTTTCTGTCCCGTTTCATCTCCTTGCTGCTCCTTTCGACACATGAACTCTCAACTCTGGATAAAAGACACTCCAGTCACACTCAGTCGCTAGTACTTCGCATGCTCTCAGCCAGCCTTGATTCGATTCACCCCCCCAACCCCGAAGCAACCCCTTTCTCCCCCTCTTTCCCCCCCTTTCCCTCTCTCTCCCCCCTTCCCCATTGTCCCCCCTTCTCCCCCTTCCCCCATGACCCGCTTTGCCCTTCCCGATCCCTGTTAAAAATTTTGCTGGCACCGGTGAAAGACGAGGCAGCAGCTGCCGTATGCCCTACTCTGTCTCTCAGTAGATTTGCCGTGACCCTTCTGCCTCTCTTGCCGTCAAGGGCAGGCTCAATGTCATTTTGTACCCCTTCTTTACTTCCCCTCCTTCCTACTCCAGGCTCGCCGTATTGGGTCCCGGAGCAGAAGGCCTTCCCCGGCTGGCACACCGGCCATCACCGCGTTGGTCCATATGGTATGCCGCCATCCATCCCTTCTGTCTGTTTAATATGCAAGCAGAGTCTTGCATACCCGATCGAACGGCCAGTCATTGAATAATCCACACGACAAACGGACAGCCAGAAGTGACAAGCTCTCTCTCAAAAGAAAGTGACAACCTTGCAAACACATGAGAGAGGCGAAGGGCGTTTTCTTATGTTTGGACGCTGTCGAAGAACCAGTCTAGACCTAGGTCCAGACAGACCCAAACATGCTGGAGGCGTTTGCAGGCTACGAGGGTGGTCAGCCTTACGCAGACAAGCAAGCAACCAACAGTAAAGATAAGTGAAGGTGATCAGCCGACACTCGTCCGGAAGACGGAGACCGACGGAGACAGTTGCAGAACCAAAAGGTAAGAAAAGCACTCTACTGGCCATTTGGATTGCGATCTGCTCATAGGTGGCATTCTTAATAAAATCAGGCTCCTCAAAGTCCCAAGCAACACCAAGCAACGTCTCCACCATCGGCTTTGGCGACCTCCAATAATCTTTGGGCTCTCCACCTAAGGATAAAGGCAAAGTCCAGGATCACACTCGAAAGAGATCTCCAAAAGAGGGTTTCAGGCAGCTTAGGATGCAAGGGGACGCTGAATTCCCCCACTTACGGTCTTTGCCTGACCATGCCCGTATCGTTGCAATCGGTTTTCAACTGTTGCTCAAAAAGATAGATCTGATCTCCATCACAGAAGGTACATGAGAGTCGACACTCATCGAGCTGAGCGTTCACCACAATGCTTTCTCCCTCCTGTCCGGCCACCTTATGGCGTCCAGACAGAAGGTAAAGCGAGGACAAGAACCTTAGGGAAATTTTAGAGAAGGAATGTGAGCAACACTCATTCAGGCAACAGTTTATAGAAGGTTTAGCTCTAGAGCGATCTGGGATTCCAATCAGCTGGGTTCATTCTATCATTACACAATTTCTACTTATGCTTCTCTCTGTTCCTCTCTCTCAGAGTCTCAGACTCCCTACGGGGCAGCACTCCTAGGTAGAACCCTAGTACCATGCATGTTTATGCTGTAATTGAAGATGATATAACATAGATTCTAATAGGTTCTAACACTGTGTTTTGCTTTTCCAGACTCGTTAGTGTAAGGTTTTTTCAGATTCTTAAAGGTTCTTTAAAGAAAACTCAAGTCTCCGTTGCGTTAAAGTGGTGTCTCCATCATTTGGGTCTTACTCTCTAAAGAAACCACTAGAACCTAGGTTCTAGGAACCTAGACAAAAACCTGTAAAAACCATGAAGAACCCCTCCCCTAAAGCTTCAGAAAGACTAAAGACCTAATTTAAATGATTAAAATGATCCCAACAAATAGGACAGATACTTAGATCTGCCAAAATTGACCGTCAAAATCATAAAACTCAGCTGTTAACTTGCTTTTTCTTCTCTTCAAACAGACTTACAAGACGAGCAAGCTCTTCATCTTTCATGAAGACGGTTTCATTCATTTTATGCGCATGCTGAATATAAAAGAATATAGAAAAAAGTGGGACGTTATCGACACAAATCTTTTCAGGCTTTCTCTTTCGGTTTAACTGTCAAAGGAGAGAAAAATCTGAGAAAACACGCATCTTGGCTAAGTCGGTCAAATCCTTATCAGACTTAGGATATATATACACAGCAATCCAATACAGTTCATCTAGGTCCTTTTCTTCATCTTCGACGTGTGCAATCGCTCGGAACCCTCTTTGTCCCTCTACCTCTCACAGTCCTTTTCCAACGTTTTCCAGTCCGATTGGTGGACAAACTTTTGACTAGACTTTTGAACATTTTCATCGTGATCAATGTTTCATAACTGGTTTTGGACGGGTTCTTTGGGGTTCTTAGAGGGTCAGACTGAGAAGGCTAGAACCTAAGTTCTAGGAACCTAAGAACCT
>JAHBMJ010005166.1:51379-58879 GCA_018398765.1 Chromera velia | reverse complement strand
TTTCACAATTGGTTCGTCCATTCACTCTCTCCCAAAGCAGTCAGCCAAATGAGTGGCTGTCAATCTGTTTTGACGATCGCGCGTTCACAAGCTTGCTAGACTTGGCTGCGGTCTCATTTGATTTGCACCTTCCAAATATTCGTCTCTCCCTCTTTCGCGTTCTCAGCGGACTTGGCCCTCGGCGTTGTGAGACGACTCAACACTGTCCTAAAGCAGTCGAAGGGGAAGTCCATCCGAATCGTGGCAGACGGGGCCCTTTTGACCCCTAGCAGGGAAGAATTCAGCAAAGCCATCAAACTCTTCAAGGACAAAGACGCACGTGTCATCCTTTTGGCACTCTCTGGGGTGGGTGGGTGGGTGGGTGGGTGGGTTTATCAGGCGCTCCGTGTGTCCGTAATCTAAAGGTCCACTAGAAAGCCGTTGGGAATTCGGACTAAGTTCAATGTCTACCTCTGAAAGAAGCAAAAAAGAAAGGACTCAGAAAGTCATATAGTCTGTCAGTCCGTCTGTCTGTTTGTCTGTCTGTCTGTCTGTCTGAAAGAAAGGAAGAGAAAAAGGAAAGAAAAGACAGTATAGTCTGTCTGTGTGCCTGGCTGTCTGGCTGTCTGTATGTGGGTTGAAAGTCCAATGTCTGACTAACGGGGCATGGGCCTCCCTGGGTCTACTTTCTTGGCGGGAAAATTAGATTTCAAGATATCTCAGCAGAAAGGTCGTTCAAGAAGATCTGAGGGTATCTGAGGGAGGGCTGCACACTCTTGACCTCTCCTTAATTTGATGCGAAGAAGAAAGGCCATATTTGCGAGTGGACGAAAAAGACAAGATCAAGACCTGACTTCTGGGTAGTCTCTTAATTCTCTTCTCTCAATTGTGCCCACACGCATGCAGGTCGACGCCCTGAACTACTTCTGCCACGCGTATGACGAGGGGTTCTTCGGTGATGACCTTCTTTACGTGACTGTCCAATGGTCTGTCTCTGCCCTGCCCTGCCTTGTTGGTCTCTTCCTTCAATAGTATCTTCTGTTCTCTTCTTTTCTTTTCTCTTCTCTTCTCCCCTCTTCGTGTACTCTCTCTTGATGATCTGCAGAGTCCCCTCCCCCAGGCTCTCTCTTCTCTTCTCTTCTCTTCTGTTCTGAGCGTCTGTCTAGTCTTTTTACTTCCTATGCAGCTCACTCTGCAAGGCTACGACGGACCCTGTTTTTCTCACCTTTTTGAAGCGTGCACATTCACTCTTGACTGCATGAAAGTCTCTTTTCCTTCCATATGCACATCCGGATCCGCCTTTCTCTCTCTCTCTCTCCCCCTCTCTCTCTCTCTCTCTCTCTGTGTGTGTGTGTGTGTGTGTGTGTGTGTATGTGTGTCTTTGTGTCTGTGTGCCTGTGTGCCTGCGTGCCTGCGTGCCTGTGTCTCTGTGTGTCTGTATGTATCATGAGTGTGTGTGTCGTGTGTGTGTGTGTGTGTGTGTGTGTGTGTGTGTGAGTGTGAGTGTGAGTGTGAGTGTGAGTGTGTGTGAGAGAGAGAGAGAGAGAGAGTCTGTGTGTATGCATATATATGTGTGTACATGTGTATGTATGTGTGTATGTGTATGTGTGTGTAATACACTGTGTATGTGTGCCTGTGTGCGTGTGAATGTGTGCAATGCCATGTGTATGTGTGTGTGTGTGTGAGAGAGAGAGAGAGAGACAGACAGACAGACAGACAGACAGACACACAGACAGAGACACAGACAGAGACAGAGACAGAGGCACAGACAGAGACACAGACAGAGAGACAGACAGAGACAGACAGAGACAGACAGACACAGACACACACACACACACACACAGAGAGAGAGAGAGAGAGAGAGAGAGAGCGACAGCATGTGTATGTGTATGTGTTTGTGTGCGTGTGTGTGTGTGTGTGTGTGTGTGTGTGTCGGCAACGTCTCTTTCTTTCCTCTTGTTTTTTCAGGACCACCGCGAGCTGGATCACAACCTACGCACAGGACCCCACAGCGTGGTGCAAGGCCGAGACGGTCTTCAAGGCCATCCGCAACGCCATGTCCGTCACAAGCCCGTTCCTTCGCGATAGAACAGACACCACAACCACCCTCGTCAGCACCCGCACCCCTGCCCAAGTCTGGGCAGATCTCTGGGGAGGAGTCTTGTCTATTTGCACTCCGCTAAACGTGTGCTCCATTGTGGATCCTCTAGACGCCTGGATGATCGGGGGGGGGGCATACGATGCTGTGTGGGCAGCCGCCATCGCGATCAACGCCTATCTGACCTCTGCACAGGCAACGACTGACGGAGTGACCTCCGCATCAGACTTAACGACCACAGATACCACGCTACAGCAGAAAATTTATGACCACATATGGGCAGAGCTGCTGAAAGTTGATTTTGAAGGTGTGACAGGGCGAGTGCGGTACAATTCAGATGGCACTAGAATTTCGGATTTTGTTGTGGGGTACTACGACCCTGCCCAAAACTATCGAGTCGTGCCTGTGGGGACCATCAGCAGGACTGCTTTCAAGACAGATTTCTCCATAGCCATTCCTCTGAAGAGCAACCCCATTAAACAAGCACTCGACCTGTGCGAGGCCGGGTATGAGAGAACGACAGACGGCGGGTGCCAGGCCTGTGTGGCAGGTGAGTGCATGCTTGTGGGGGCAGAGGGGAGGGAAGGGGAAAGGGCAAAGAGAGAGCAAGAACAAGAAGATGCATGAGAGATTGTGAGCAGCGAAGTCTGTCCTGACGTTTGGAAAGCAATTAAGAAGGTTCAATCAATGCATCCCGCCCAATATTTCTGCCATGCAATTTTTTTCGTGTCCCCTTCAGTGAAGGGCGAACGCACGCGCGGGTTTCCACCCACGTCCCTACACTGCTAGCAGACCACCTGCCTGTCTACCTGCCTGCCTGTTGGTTTGTCTCTCTCTTTGTCTATCTGTCTGTATGTCTTTCTGTCTATCTGTCTACAGGGTACTATAACAATGTGACGGGCGGGACGTGTACGGCCTGCCCGAAAGGGGCCATCAGCGTCGCCGCCAACAGCACCTTCTGCACGAACTGCACGGGGGGTTTCTACTCCCCCATAGAGGGGGGCACAGAGTGTCTGGCGTGCTCGATTGGGTACTATCGCAACGACTCAGTCAGCAGGGACACGTGCGAACGCTGTCCTGTGGGACACTACGCCAACGTGACAGGACTGACGGACTGCATCGCCTGTCCGGCCACGAAGACAACCTCGGGGCTTGCGTCTGTGAAGGAGAGTGACTGCACGTGTCCTGAGGAGTTCTTTCTCAACCAACAGGTCGGTCTGTCTGTCTGTCTGTCTGTCTGTCTTGTCTGTCTTTCTATTCAGACATGCTTGCTCTCTATGAATGTGTGTGGTCCAAACCTCAATAAACGTTCCGCAGGGGGGTATGCTAATGGTACCAGCAATCATTTGTGAACAGTGCTCCGCCTGTACATATGCCTGTAGAGCAGCTGTCTGTTTCAGCTTTCCGTGTGCATGTTGAGGCTCTTCCTTGTGCGTTTGTGTGATGCTGCATGCATGCAGAACAACACGTGCCAGTTGTGTCTGAACGATGCTATGGAGTGCACAGGGGGCGACGGTGTCCCGAACATTCGGCCGGGCTTTTGGGCCAGTGCCACAAGCAGCAGCGGCTTTGCGGGACCGGAGATGGTCAAGAGGTGCTACGCCGAGCCAAAAGCGTGCAAAGGGGGCGGAATTGCCAGGGAGACGTCAGAGAATGACTTTGTCGCGGCCAGGAGGCGACTACAGGATGTCAGTCAGTTGGTGGGCAGAGGCAGGAATAGATCATGGGATGGGAAGGCAGACAGGCATGCAGGCAGGCAAGCATCCAAAGAGATAGACGAGAAGACCAAACGACAGGCAGGCAGGCAGGCGAAGAGCTCTCCGAATTTGCGAGCTGGAGAGTACGACCGGGTCTGAAGTGGAAGCGAGTTGCTTTGACGAAGCAGGAGAGCAGGGGGGTGGGCGGACAGACAAGGGGGCGAGCACCGAAAGTGGTTGTTTCGTACGATGCCTCTCACTCAGTCTGACGATTCTGTCCACTTGTCTGTGTGTGTTATAATTGACTTCTGAATATTTCTTCTTTTACTGTCTTCCTTCCTGCCTGCTTGCTTACAGGGAAATGTTCTAACGATAGATCCGATCTGCACGTCCCCTCGGTTCGGTCCCATGTGCTCGTTGTGTCCTGAGGGCTTCCAGAAATCAGCAGATGGGTCCTGCACTGAGTGCCACTCCAATTTTCAGGGATACGTTTTGTTCGTTCTCTTCACAATCCTGATTGCGCTCATCGTGGCCTGCTACTACGCAGTGAACCATCTGAACAGTGCACGCACAAACGCGACGACCCAGCTGACGGTGTCCGTCTCTCTGTTGCTCAACTACCTCCAGGATTTGGCCATTGTGGAGAAGTTGCAAGTGAATTTGATAGACGGCGTCTTGAAGAATGTTCTAGGTTCCTTCAGCTTCTTCAGTTTCAACTTCGAAGATGCGGGCAGAGAGTGCTTCCTTCCAGGAGCCTCTGGATTTGAGGTCTACATCTTTGCCGTCTCCATTCCTTTTCAAATGATTGCCATCACCTACACCATCTGGCTCTTTTCAGTGCTTTTGAACAAATACGTCTGGTCGGCTTTGCCTGCCTGGACTATCAACAAAACCATCAACGCTCTCGGTTTCCTCTTCACTACCCTCTACGTCACCGTGTGCACCTTCGCACTGACCCCCTACATGTGCATTTACCACCCGAAAGCCGAACCCACACTTCAGTCTTTCCCCTCGGTCGTGTGCGGATCAGACGAACACCGACGCATGGAAGTCCTTGGGGGTTTTGCGAGTGCGATATATATCGCGGGTTTCGTCTCCTTTCTCCTCGTCCTCTCCATCTACGCCCCCAAATGGAATGCCGAGTGTCCAGGGTTCGAGGAGCGTTACTTCTTCCTGATAGGCGACTGCCATCCCAGGGTGTGGTGGTGGCAGACGCTGAATCTGGTGAAGAATCTGCTCGTCTCCCTCGTGCCTGTCATGACACCGCAGCATGGACGGGGACAGGTTAGTCAAGACGGAAGGATGCAAGATACCAGCTTTTCGTCAAATGCGACATGCAGTAGAGCGCATATGTAGAATTCCAGCCTACCTTCCGTGCTTTCTGCTAGCTTCTTGCGGCACCCTCTGGCAATAATTTGAAGGTTCTGATCGTGTCGACTTGCCGCATTCCTCCACCTTCATTTTCGTGTTTTCAGGGGAGGATATCAAGGCAGAGCTGCCTTGCCTTTCGATACTCTTCAGAATATTTTTCTGTGATCCTTTCCATTCCGTTCTCTTGATTCCATTCCCTTCTTCGTCCCTACCCTGCTTGAATGCAGCTTGTGTGTATGTTGCTGGTCTTTGACGTCTTCCTCCTTCTGGAAATTTACTTCTTCCCCTGGAAGGACACGGTGAACAACTGGCTTGACATCTCAGCCAGTGTGGCGATGATAACCCTGCTGTTCACCCTCATGGGGTGGGCAGAGTACACCAAGGAGGGGGAGGACCTAGTGCACGCCTTCACACTGACATTCATGGGTGCTCACGTTCTTGCGAGCTGTGTGGCCATTGGGTTTGGTGCAGAACGGTGTAGAGGCAGAGCGTTGAGAAGGGAGAAGCACAGCAGAATCAAACTGCGGGACCGTATGGTGCAAGTAGTCAAATCACTCCATTCACAGGCGTGGGGGGATGGGTTTGCAATGGAGAAAGGAAGGGACTGGCTCATGACCCTTTTAGCGTGTCCAGATGCCGATCTAGAGTCAATCAATCGATTTCTCGAGATCTGCGAGACAGAGCTGCTGGAGGCGCCGCACCCGTCTCTGTTGACTTTTGGAAAGCACGAAAGAAGAAGCATGTTTGGTGTGATGGTGGATACATTCGGCCTCAGTCAGCGGCAGGTGGCGAGTACCCGACGCCTGAAGTTGGCAGTGGGAGAGGGGACAAAGAACTTGGCACGCCGGCAGTCGGTCAATGGGGTGGTGCCCACAGTGGTTGTCACAGGGCAGGCTGCTCGAGAAGAGGGGAAAAAAGAATCTAGGGAGAGACTCGAATACGAAGAGGAGGAGGAAGAAGAAGAGGCAGAGGGGGCGGAGAATAGGGAGGACGATGAGGAGTATGAAGGGGAAGGGGAAGGGCAGGAAGAAGACGATTTTGATGAGGAGGAAGTAGAGGCAGAGGCCCCTGGAGATTCCGAGCTAGAGGCTCCTAGGTATGGCAGAGGGGAGGATGGGGGGGGTGCAAACGACATGGACATGGGAGAGACTGAAAGCTGTAATTTTGAGATTGCAGAGGAAGACGAAGGACAGGCAGGATTGCATGTGAGGAGAATTGACATGGGGGGGAGAAATCCCTAGATAGGTATTATTTTCAAAGAATTAAGCAGCAGAGAAGAAAAGGTGCAAGTAGATCGGAATTAACATCAACGAACAAAGAAAGATGCAGGGTTTTCGACTCGTCCAAAGCTCGTATGTGTGCAGCAGTCGAATGCTGTCGGCAACAGTGGAGACGGTGGGGGAGGTCTCGAAAAGGAAAGTCTCCTTTCGTGAAGAGAGGGCAAGCCGGGACGCAGATGGAGAAAGAAGACAGAGGAAAGAATCGGCCGGAGTCCCCTGATGTTTCTTTCGATTTTGGAAAGTCCCAGCGTTTTGGGGGGGGAAGTAACTGTTCCGTTCTCTTAGGCTGGTCCCAGATGTCATTTCCTTCTCAACGCATGGATTTCTCCCCTTCTCAATGCATGAATTTCTTCTTCCGTCAACCCGACGTGAATTAATTGCATTGATTGTCCTGTTTGTTATATCAACAATCTCGACCCTCGCACCTCACCTCCTTCGTCCCTGCAGAACATTGTCTCTTCCTCTGCCATCAGCCAAAGCATCCTAAATGCAGCCCTCTACATAGAACGCTAATGCTATAGCGTTCTGCCCTGTGGCCTTTAATTGTCAAACAAGAATCCTTGACAGGTTCTGTGTCTTTCAGTCTTCCGCTTCCCCTACATGTTCGTGAATGTCCGTGCGCTGTGTTGTTGTCCATGCATTTTTCCTCGTTGTAATGAAGTCTCGCATGCAGGGAGCGAGACTTGAACATCAATTTCCCCCGCCTTACTCGATCCTGCTGGCATTGCAATGTCAAGAAACAGAAAACGAAGCGCAGTCTTTCTGTTTGTCTCGAAAGCTAGCCGGCGACAAGGTCAGACTGGAAAGCATCAAAGGAAACGAGAAGATGGGTATGTCCTTAATTGTTCTTTTGTTGATTCCCGTCTGACCTGACTGTAGTGCCCCATTCGAGTAATTCGTGCCTGTATGAGTACCCGTTGTTGCGTTTTCCTGCGTGCTGTGCGAAACACACGGGTATACACATATTGTCAACTGAGTGAACGAGCGAACCCGGTTTCTCCTGCAACAGCAGATCCAGCAAAGAGCACATAGAGCTTCAAGCTTCTCCCACACGGTAGATGCATGTGCAGGCACC
>JAHBMJ010005166.1:36379-46379 GCA_018398765.1 Chromera velia | reverse complement strand
TACTCCACAAAAGAAGACACTCTTATCCTTCCCGAATATTCTCTCTCTCTCCCTCTCTCTTGCTCCCTTTTCTTCTGCAGAGAAGGAGCCCCCTTTCTTCCCTGATGCTAATGGAAGACACCCATTCGTCCTCCTTCCCTGCTGACTCTCCGGGAGGGAAGGAAGGCTCTTCAAGTTCTTCCTCCTTGTCTGCTGCAGAGGAAAACGACGCTTCCTCTCCGCTCGTTCTGGACATTTCAGACTTCGAGGAGATGAGGGCCTCGATGAAGGAGGAGGACGTGACCAGGGAGGAACTGATCAAAAACTCCAGAGACGTACTCAAAGCATCCAAAAATGCCATATATGCAGGTGCAGAACCGGGGGAGAGGGAGGGGCGCTGGATGGATGGAAGAAGAGGGGAGTGATCTGTGTCACAGTTTGCTTTTGAGTAGCGATAGTCTACGCTTTGCGCTTCAAACAATGAGTGTCGGTAGTTTGTTCTGTGTGTGTATGGTTGGGTCAGTAAAAGAAGAAGTATAGATAAATTCCACAGTAGCTCTCTGCCTCCCGTCCGTCCTTGCTTGCTCATGTGAGAGGGAAAATAAACAAACGCATAATCTCTCTCTCTCTCTCTCTCTCTGCGTGCAGTCCACCGCCGCGATTTCGAGAGGGCCGCTAAGCTGATTGAAGAGGCCCGAGGGAAGATCGACGCCCTCCTTCTCCCCTCCCTCTCGCTGTTCCCCTCCCTCCGCAGCGGCATCGTGGAGGCTGCCTTCGAGGAGTTCAGCGAGGCTGTTATATTCCAGACATTCGTCAAACAGAGAAGGTCGGTCTAGGTCTAGTGTGTGCATTAAGGCTGCGAGTCGGCGTGTCTGTCTGTTCGCATGAAGGCGTGTGAGGGCCAGGGAAGGGAGGGGAGAAATGTTCTGTTCCGTCGGCTCTCTTATCTGTTCTTTCTTGCCCTTTCCTGTCCAACTGTCCACCTTTTGCTTTGACAGAGTGACTGTCTGACCGGGCATCTGACTGACGGGTTTTTTCCTCGCACTCCTCTATCTCTCGGCTCGCTGTAGCAGCAGTCTTCTCTGGCAGTTTGCGTGGAAGCGCACATGTACCAGCTTCATGGGGACTGTTTCCGTCTACATCCCCACTCCTCCTCTTCCTCTCAGGAGTCGTTCTTTGTGTCCGCATAAAAGAGATATGCACACATACCACAAGACAGACGCGTTTTGTCTGTCTGTGTCCCCCCGCATGTGTGCACCCAGAATCATTCCTCGGAAAGACGTGGGTGCGGTGAGTCGGACAGAGTATTTGGGGGGCGTTTTGGACTTCACGGGCGAGTTGAACAGATACGCGGTGGCGAGGGCAACAAAACGGTGCGTGGGCAGGCAGAGTCGGTGGGGTGAACAGTGAGGCATGCGGATCGTCAGAAATACATGCATGGTCTCTCTGTTGATTCCAGAGGGGTTACAGAAAGAAGTCTGGTGATAGTCATGCACAAGAAATGAAATCGCTGGAGAAAAGGCGAAAATTGCTTTGAAATTTCAGTCATTCCATCTGGAAGGGCAGACTATAAATTCTTTTCAGAGGCCTTGACCGGCAGAAATGAGAAGTATTCATGCGGCAAACAGAAAAGGATAAGAAAGGTTTCCTTCCGTGTGCATACACTTACCCTCACAAACGTACTTTCTGCCTCCCTCCCCGTCTCTTGCCTCCCTACAGAGACGTTGAGGAGGTGCGTGTCTCTTACACACATGTACATGTGAATACATTGCGCGTGATAGCAGCCCCCCCCCCGCTTCAAATATATGTAGATGATTTTTCCTTTCCCACTGACTTCATGCAGGGACGTTGAAGAGGTGCGTCGTTGTGCCTCTCTGGTCGATGAGTTGATGTTTCAGTTCCTGCAATTCGACTTTCGGAATTCGGATCTGAGAAGGAAGTTCGACACGCTCAAGTACACGCAGAAGAAACTGGAGTCCCTACTGTACGAACTCTCTCTGGCAGGTGGGGGTCCGAGTGTGAATGAATGAATGAGTGCATGGACTTGCAAAATTGAATCAGACATGTCTTTGACTTTTCTCATTCAGACAATGAACGCCATCAACCATACCTTCGCGAAGGATATCATTTCGCCTTGGTGCGCATTCTTTCTGTCAGATGGAGGCGGCAGGGGGTCGTGCTTGGAGCTCAACACACATAATTTTGTTTTTCAAGATCGATGTGTATACATGAGATTCCTTTGCCTGTCTCCAAGCACCCAATATTCGCCCAGCTTCACTTGTCTCACGGACATACAGAATGATTGTTCGTTCGCTTGGACAGAACGACATCTTCTTAATTTCTTCAGTCACTGATCGAACCTTCAGGTACGGCCTTCGTGTCTGGCAGCAGGGCCTCGCAACTGGAAGGCCCAGAGGCCGCGGCGGCTGAGGGAAGGGGAGGGTCGGGGGAGAAGGACAAGGAGGCGTACAACTGAACGGAGGGCAAATCAGACGGACAGGGAAAAGGAGGAGGCATTGCCTGCATCGATACCCGCGTCTACGTGAATGCCTCAAACCTCAGTAGCGGCACAGTGATTCTCAAGAGGGATAGGGATGGGGAGGAGGGAAGTAGATGGGCGAACTTGTAATCAATGATAGATAGAGCAACCCTAGTAGTAGTAGTTACCCTACATCGTGATGTCACAGAGTGAAAAGGCTGCATGGGGAGCGGAAGTGACTGAAGAATGACTCTTGAATGACTCTAGTCCTTCTGAAATATATCAAGGACAACGAGCCAGAAAGCTCGACGATCCAATGAGTCGAGATGTCGCATGATGCCGGCGGGTCAGATACACCAAGTGAACTTAATATATATGATTCAATGAGCTTACAAAGACAATGGAAATGGAGAGGCCCATGGGACAGCTATAGAGGAACAGTATTTACAATATATAACTAATCAGTTAAGAGATCGAAATATTTGGTTTCACTGAATTTCAGATTATAGACCATCTCTAGGACCATTTATAGTCAGACTATAATACGATCGACTCTCTATACCATACAGTGACGTTTACTGGTGCATGTAGCTGGAGCTAGTAGGACGATTAGAGAAAGATTCACATGCAGCTTAATTGACTATACGCTTTTCAAAAAAGTTATATGCGTTTCAACTAAATACTAAGAATATTATAGTCACTGGTAGTAATTAATTTATTGATTGATTTATTTATAAATTTTATTATAATATCAGTTTATTGAAGCTTATACTTAGTGACCATGTTTGATTTGATTTGATTTGATTTGAGGTAGGGCTTAAGCTCAAATCAAATATCCAGTCAGAGAGGACCTAGTGTTTAAAGACCTATCAAATACGATCAAATATTTGATCAATAGACCTATCTTGATGGTTTGCTCTAAAAAAAAAAAACGTTTTGAGCTGCACTGAAATTGACGTTTCACCCCCTTTTACTTCATGCAGAGGTAAACCGATCAGCTAAACATTTTCCCGAACAGCTGTGTTGACTTTTCTAGTGCTGGAACATCTTTTACGGCCCCCTTTTTGAGCGTCTGCAAACATTTTACACCCCGTAAAGACATGTCATACAATCCGACAAGGTCGAACGGGAAGAAGGAGGCATTTGTTTTTAGAGCCGGGTATACAAAAAAAATATGGTCCGTGCAAAAGGGAGTAAATATGATTCAGTGTCAGGTGAAAATACAAGGAGCCGAGGGGGAAGGAGAAACTATTTGTAGCTGTGAGTATGCAGCAGCGGCAACCAGTTCTTTTCAAACCCACCTCATCAATCAGCATGGCTTGACGATCACGTCTGACAAACATGTGCAGCTGCTCCAAAAAAGATAGGAGAAGCGGTCGGAGGGGGTGGGGGGGACGAAGCAGCCTGACGTGCGAACGTTTTTCCCCACCAAAGATGAAGCAGAAGCCGTGGTCGCACTATATGCAGAGACGCATGAGAAGAGAATCAAGTGCAATATGCTGACCACTGACTTTCTGGCCAGTGCTGGCTGGCCTCATCTCACAGAAAACGAGGCATTGCAAAAGCTGGTTAAAGCACTGAACCCCCGCTACGATCTCCCGTCTGTGGGGAAAGTGCAGAGACTTCTGCTCCCAACACTGAAGAACGAGATTATTTTATCAATCAAAGACAGGTTGAGAAAAGCAGCGACCCGACGAGTGTCGATCACCCTCGACATATGGTGGCATTCAGGAAAGTCATATATTTTTTTAAATTTTTGAAACACACATCAGAAATGTTCTGATAACTATTGTCATGAGAAAAATGATCAGAGTGACAGTAAGTCAGTGACTCAGTGAGGAACCCTAAGAGGTTAACCTCAAATCTTACCTCAAATATCAAATATTTGAGGTTGAAGCTCAAATCAAATCAAATTAAATCAAATTAAATCAAATCAAATATAATCAAATCAAACATGGTCACTACTTATACTAGAGCTTATACTGCATATATTTTTTGGGGAGCATTGACTTAAAGTTGTTTCTAGCGTCTGGCCTATGCGTCTTTTGTCTCTTCCTTCTGTCCTGGTTACTGCTCTTGCTGCTAGCTCTCTCTCTCATGCGACTTCATACTTGACGCTTCTCCATCCGAATGCCTACTGCATATATAGTTTATTGGGTTTATTATTTGAAAGAAAAGAATATCTGCTAGCATGCAATACAAAATTGCAAGCACTCAGTACTGACTTAGAAAGCTGGCAGTCTATCTAAGGATCTGTATACATAATACAGTATATCTACCTACACTGTTGATACTGCGTTGTTCTCTTTTCTAATTTTCTGCGAATATTCGCTCTTTGTTTAGAGTAATGAGAAGTATAGTTGTCATACAGTGTTGTATATATTAAGACAAGACCTGGAGAAGCCCGGGCCTTGCTCTGTCTGTTCCAGTAGGAGGGTCAAGGATACATTTTTTTTTATAACTTTGAATTAATGAATCAATTAACTAAAAAGTTTTGAATATATCCGAATGGATCAAAATCGTTTCATGTCTATAATTATATGAACTGTTCAGAAGAGCCCTAACAATTAATCGACTTATGCAGGTTTGCTACGAAATCGAAATTCGTCGTCCACTGGGAGATCTCCTGGAGGGAAAATGCCCCCTGTCCCTCTTGCCGTCTTCCCCCCCTCCCCCTGCTTGTGCAATGTTTCCACCAGCGACGGTGTCAAAGACAGGACTGGAGTCAAACACCGACAGCCGTCCCTGGGACTGTGTCACCGCCTGGGGCGACACTGGCATTTGGGGAGAAACCGTCCGGTCTCCCGACGAGGAGGCGCCGCCGTGGAGATCTGCGAGGGTACACCCGGATCCGCTTTTCCTTCGGCTGCTGTTGCGTGGTGCTCTTTGTTGCTGTCTACCTTCTTGGTTGTCGGGATTCGATGGGTGGTGAGAGGATGTTTCTTCGGCATTTGAGGGGGGGGGGGCGTGGAAGGGCGTGTTCAATCTTTGCCGTCTCCTGGCTGTTGAAGTTCCCGTCTCTCCTCCCCCTCCTCCTCCTCCTCCAGACACAGGAGAGAGGAGACTTTGCATGTGTTCTTTTACGGTTTCTCTTTCAGATTTTTGATCTCTCTTGGAGGTTCTTTGATCCATTCCTGAAGACACATTGTTGGAGGGTGTCTGCAGAGAGAGGGGGGATCCAGAGTTTCCCTTATCCTTGTCTTTCCGTTTCGGGCTTTTGTGTTGCAGCGTTTGGAGCATGTTTCGCACTGTGGTCGAGAGCTCCTGAGACCTGTGCAGAGCCTCCATCATCTCTCCTTCTAGAGCCGTGGAGTCGGTGTCCATCTCCACACCCTCACCCAACGGAGACGGGGAGGAAGAAGAAAAGAGCCCCCTCTCGCCAAATCCGTACAAGGCAGATTCCAGAGAATCACCAAAGTCAATCAGCCTGAGGATCGAGAGAATGAATGGGGCAATGAATAAATTAATGGAATCCATTAAGTCAAAAAAACACAGGCTCAACATGATCAGAGAGAGACACAGGTCTGTCAGAAGACAAAGAGGGCATTTGACCACCAAGAGATCGAGACAATTCACATAGTGCCTTGGCGTGGTCTACACTCAGATATTCAGAACGTCTCAGTTGCAGAGGGACGTCAACAACAGGATCCTCCAGGCAGGTGAAAGAAGCGAAGCATGTACAACTGACGCAGGATTTTTTCGAAAGAAGTGAGGGTAGCTACAAATAGTCAGGGGCTAAAAGAGGACAAAAAGGCGCCGAAATCGGGCAACAAAAAAACCCAAACGACTTTCTGAAGAACAAAAATGGAACACAGTCACGGACAGATAGAAAATTGCAACATCCGCCAGAACATCTGTTACTTTACTTTCCTTTACTTTACTTTACTTTACTTTGCAACCCATTCACCCTCTCTGATTTCAGTGCGACGCACATTTTCGAATCCATCCATCCACCCATCTGATTTCACTTCCTGCAGTGCACTCACTCACTCACTCACCGTGAGTTCAGTTGTTCTGCCGAGTACTGCCCCTCCCTCAGCACAGAACTGGCAACGAGAAAGTCGAACAGCCCTGCGTGCATTGATGGATGTACAGGCACAGGTATCTATAAATCATACGAGAATTCGAATAGCTAGATCATGCTTCCCTTTGAAGGACAGAGGAAATGCGGAGTTCTGGAGTGTGGGAACTGTTGCAGACAGGCAGAGCCAAAATTGGCAGTTTGGAGAATGACACAGCAAAGCACAAGAATATGGAGTGGAGATTGGCGCGCCACAGACAGACGGAGAGAAACAGAGACGGAGAGACAGAGAGACAGAAAGAAAGCGACCAATTGATGGATGACGACGAACAAAGAGTTTCGATCCTCTTTACTCCGACGGAAAGGCAGACGGGCTGGAAGAATACCCGCGTGTCAGCAAGGCCCACATGCTCATAGACAAATGCTGGTATGTGAAGACACTCACTCACTCACGCAGTCACGTTCACTCACTCACTCACTCACTCACTCACTCACTTGCTCACTCAGTTGCTCACTCAGTTGCTCACTCAGTTGCACTCACTCACTTACTAGCTCACTCACTCACTTGCTCACCCACTTACTCATTTACTCATTCACTTGTTCACTGATTCACTCATTCACTCATTCACTCACTCACTCACTCTCTCACTCACCCACCCACTCACTCACTCCCTCACTCACTCACTCACTCACTCACTCACCCACCCACTCACTCATTCACTCACTCACTCACTCACTCACTCACTCACTTGCTCACCCACTCACTCATTCACTCACTCCCTCACTCACTCACTCACTCAGTCACACTCACTCACTCACTCACTCACTTCCAAGATACTCTCTGTGCGTTTCCGATGGGAGCAGCACAGGCCCGCCCTCCACCTCTGAGGCCTCGCAGCTTACGTCTCGGAGGTAACCGAGGAGCTCCTGCAGGAAGGACAGCATTGAAGGGTTCTAGGAAGGAGATGGAAGTCGCCCATTGTGTTAAGGCCTCCAGGTCTCTCATTGACCTTCGATGTAGTGACAAGCTCGGGAGGGGACCGAGCCAGTGTGCATGATGCTCGGGGGGGAGGGGGTAAGCTGTGTATGTCGTTTCTATGGTGCAGGGAGGGAGCGCACTGAGAGCAAAATTATTGAGACCTAAAGTAGAGGGGTCGGCAGTTGTGAACATGCACATCACTCACTTATATGGACACAGAATCTGAGGCATAGATGGATGTGCTACCTTCTGCAGCACGCGGGTCTCAATTGCGGTGCAACACTTCTCGTACCGAACTGATGTGTGGAAACAGCAGCTTTCATGCAAAAGTTTTCTTGTAGCCGCTCAGAAGAAAGCGACGGTCAGCAGGCTTGTTTCTCCTGCGCTTCTGGAAGGACAATCAGAGTCAAATAGGGAACTCTGATTGGCTCCAGAAAAACAGTTGTGGTCCCAAAGCTCCCACAACGGATTTGCATGTATGGACATTGTCACCCAAATGCAACACAAATACAATGTAGACGGAGGCTGTTTGCCTCAAATGAACTCACCTTTCTGCAAAAGTTTCTGTCCAGTTTCGACTCTGAGGCTGAATCCTCCTTCTGGCAATGTGCCTTTTGGAGGTTCTCCATTGTTAAGAAGTGGTGCAACAGTTTGGAGTACATCTTTCGAGGAATGTTCTGTCTGTCGACGCCCATCGGGGACTCTGCTGCGCGGCCTGCTCGCGTGCTCCTTCGTCTTCGGGCCTTGATGACAATGAAGCAGATGAGAGCAACCAGACAGAGCTGGAGAAGAAAGACGTAAGACCAGGCAGAGAACAGAGAGCCGAAGTAGCCAGCGGAAATGCCCTCATGCGCTTCGGCACTTTCAGTGTCAGTGTTGTTCGACATGCTCTGTGTGTTGCATGAATTGGAGACGTCATGCAGTGTGGACAATAGGTTTGACGTACAAACTGTTGGGCGACGGTTTCGTGGGGAATATATTAAGTGGCCTTCGCGCACCTTCTTTCCTTTCTTGACTTTTGCACTGCATGCGTGATGTCGATCGATCAGATCGGATGTTGCAATGAAAAGCAGGATGCATGTAGGCGGTGTTGCTGCACGCATATTTTACGGATCGAATCATCGAACTTAGAAAATTAAAAAAAAAAAACTGCACATTCGCATGCACTCGAAATGCGCCCATGCAACTCGGGCGCATTGAATAATTTTTGCCACTTAAGTATACCCGGGCACTGCATGAGACGCCGACGCGTTCGATTCTGACAACGTCGCGGACTCATGCACGTCGAACTCAGACTGACAGCTCGTGGGGGATGTCGGATAGACATCAGCCAACTTCCTGGATAGATTGCTTTCGTTTCTACGAAACAATTTGAAAGCCCTCATTGAGGCATGCATTCCTTGGGTGCCTGCCGACTACATCAAGGTGTCAGACTGATTCACTGAGTGCATGCGTGGCGTCTGCCCTCTTTGTATCTCATGCGTGCGGTCTGCGCACATCACGCGCCATTTGACCCGTAGTCAGCGCATCGTCTGACCGAAAGAGCCCAGACTCTTCTTGTATGGCTGCTGACTTTTGTCCTTGCTCACTTTTTCGTTCTTCAAGAGGGGACAATGTCTCTGAGTGCGTACCGTCTCCAGAGACTGCGCGTCGTGTACACAGCTAGAAGGGAGGCGGAGCTGGAGAGGACGATAACGAACCTCAAGAGCGCCCTCAGTTGGATGTCTGTCGAGTGGCCTGTGCCAAAAAGAGAGCCCAGAAGAGAGTGGAGAGTCACCTACCTGAAGTCCCCATTTCAGTGGAAGAGAGCAATCAGACACTACGTCTTCCAGGATCATCGGTGTGTATGTATGAGTCGAAATTAGGCTTCTTTGTTGGTCAATGATTGTCTCTTGAGGTGTAGACCATCTAAGCAGACCCCGTTTCTTTCGTTCTTCTCGTTCTTCCTTTCTTTGTTCATTTATTTACTTTCTTTCTTTCTTTCTTTAGAGACTGCGTGTGTTTGAAGCAGCTAGCGCTGTGTATGAACTGGCTTGTGTGTCGACGGCGTGTGCGTCCTTCGTTCTGGCACGAATCACTTGGTCGGATTTTCCGCAGAGAGGGCAAAGCTTGTCAAGGAAGGATTGTGAAGCCGACCCCGGAGGAGTCCCTTGCTTCACTCATTGAATGATTTGATTTTCCAAAAAAAGGTTGCATCGTTTCTTCCTGCATGCGTCTCGCTGTCTGTCTTGCAGTCGATCTGTCTGTCTGTCTGTCTGTCTGTCTGTCTGTCTGTCTGTCTGTCTGTCTGTCTGTCTGCCCTAAAAGAAGGGAGAAGAAGAAACATATAGTCTGTCTGTCTGTTGTGTCTGTCTGTTGTGTTCATGAAGAAAAGGAGGGAGAAGAAGAAAAAACATATAGTCTGTCTGGCTGACTGTCTGCCAGCCTGCCTTCCTGCCTCAGTATCACTCTGATTTGAAATATATACAGGATTCGCAATGATTCCAGGAACGGTGATACATCTCATCTCTCTCCCTGAGTGAATCCAGGTACGCGTTTTCGT
>JAHBMJ010005166.1:1379-31379 GCA_018398765.1 Chromera velia | reverse complement strand
TGCCACCTCTACACTAAAAACCATTTTTTTAGGACTTATTACATTAAATTACTTCAAACAAAGTCAACATCTCATCAGAATGCTCACTGGTTTGCTTGCAATCTGCGATGAAAGTCTTGTCTCCAGGTGATATTTAGAAAGGGCTCATAAACTCGTAATCCATAATATATAGTAAAATGGGGTAAACAGCCCCCCTCCCTGGACCCTCCTTCAAAAAATAAAAAAAAACCGTCATGATGCGACAATGTCATCACTAGACTTCAATCTCAACATCCATGGTAACACCAGAGTCCTTCATGAGGAGCTTTTTGAACGCTTCTTTGACTTTTTGCAGCTCATCCTCCTCCATAAACAAACTTTTTCCCTAGTCTTTTCCTATGACTTTTACATGGTGCAATCAATAAAAAACAGTAGCAAGACCAATAGTATTAAGGTAAATTGATTAATTTTTGGGCTGCAATAGAACCAGGCTCGCAGCGGCTGTTATTGCTCTGCGGCCTCCCGAGAGAGGCTGAGTAGTCAACTCAACACCTCTTCCATCAGTCTCCCTAACAGTCTCCCCCCCTCCCTTTATCCCTGAATCCCTAGCCTGAATCCTTGATAGGCGCTCAAAAGACTGCAGAAGAAGAGAATTAATAATTCTTATTGTCTTTTGTATGAGCTACAGTGGGAATCCTTGTGCTTTCTGGGAGATGGGTGACGGCATGCAAGGAAAAAAAATATTGGTAGTCTTTCAAAAGATGCCGTAATCTCGTAATCCGTAATCAGTTGTAAGAGACATACCATAAAAGGGGGGGCATATAATTATTTTTTCCTATAATCACACTTAATTTCACCGGATTTAAGCTTTTTAAGATGAACCACGTTCCTTTAGCCTGAAATATTTATGTAATCTATATTTTTATTATATGTTTTGTATGATCTTACCTATAAAATCTTAATCGTAATTGAAATAGTCAAATACCCTAGCATATAGAGCTAAAACAGGGGGGGCATCTAGAATGTGGCCCCCTAGCCCAGTGGCATTTGATGGCGTGCTGCAGCCTCCAGCTGCCCCCACACTCCTCGCAATTCCTCTTATCTCCCTGTGCCTTGAATTAGTAGTGCAGGGTGAGGGCATCTCAGAACTTTTCCGGGCTGAGAAGCATGTCGTCCGCTTCTCGCGGGACCATACTGAGCCAACCTGAGTATCGTTTTGCCTTTACATCTCTGACTGCTCCTAGTGACTGCTCTCCTGTACTCCCCCGTCACCTCTGGAACTTCCGTTTCTTTCACCCTCTCTCATCTCTCTTTCGTCTCCGCCCTCTTCCTCTGGCTGTGCTCTTTGCGGGCCTCCTTCCTTTCCTCTCTTTCTTTTTCCTCCTCTACCTCTCTTCCTTCTCGAATACCATAAGCCTGTGTGAGCTCTCTGGTTGCTATTTGAGATGTCGCTCTCGCTTCCCCCCCTTCTGTCTTAGGATTGTCAATCCCCATCCCCCCCAGTCTAACTGGTAGTGCACTGACCTCTTTCATCCATTGCTCTGCGGCAGTGGGGGGGCTGTCACGGGGCCTCTCGAACAGCAAGGCTGGGAGTAGCCTGTTGTGAATGCAGTGGCTGCCTGGAGGGGATCAAACTGTTCCCCCCTTGCCTGTGTAACCCTCTGCAGGAACCCCTACTCCTGCTGTTGTGACTTAACGTACGCTGTGTACGCTTCCTGGGGCGCGTGCACAGCTACTTCAGCCACTTTCTCCATTCTCTTTACGAACTCTTCTACCTTCTTTCCCACCCACTTCTCTTTCTCTGTTTCATTTCCCACAAATCCTTCTAGGAGTCTGCACCCTGTCACTATGGTCATTCCCTTTCCTTAGCCCTTTCCCCCCTCTTCCTCGGATAAAAACTTGGTAAACACCCTCTTGGCTTCAGAATCTTCCATAAACCGTGCGGGGACTGTGAGAATTGTCTTATCAAGCTCGGGGAAGTAGCCTGTGGCCGGACCCCTCTGTAGCACTGTGCGGTACCATTCTTTGATCATCACTAGCCTGCCGAGGCAGGACACGTTGTCTGTATACTATATCTGCCGTCATGCCTTACGTGGGGGGGCTGCTGCTTCGGCTAGGGCATCTAGAGGTCTAGGAGGGGGGATCTACGGGTCCGTTTCTCTCCACAGTTCTCGGATGTATGCTCCCCGGTTATCCTTCCCGACGCCCTCGTCCCTCTCCTGTCCCCCCTCCCTTCCCTCCTCATTCTCACTGTTTGCTCTTTCTTCCTGTTCGTCCCTTCCCCTTCCCCCCACCCTAACCTGTGTAATAGTATCTTGTAGTACCTACAAGAGGGGCAGCTGAGTGACTAGCTGAGTGATCGCATAGCCCCCCATTGCTAGAGGGTCTCCTTGTGTCTATTCCTGATTGCTCTGGAGAACTGTCGTCCTGTTTTTCCCCCGTAGAAACATTTTGGCATCTCCCCTGTAACAATTGAAGATGAACTGTGCCGCTCGCGGCCACTTGACTCTGATATTCCAGAGTCCTGCGATCCTCCCTGCCTCTCCAAAGCCGTTGGAGGCATCTACTTCGAGTAGGCCGAACGCTAAGTGCGGGTCATCCCCTGCAGCCCTGTCCATATCCTCCCCTACTGCATGGATTGCCACCTTGATGGCGCCCTGCTGCCCCCCTACTAGCTGTTCTACCCCACACATGACTGCAAGCTCCTCTTTAGCCTCATATTGATGGTAACCAAAAGTCTTCTGAGAAAGGCTGGTAGTTACTCCTAATAGCACAGTGTAGGCCCCAGTATAGAAATCTCACGGTTCTTCAGTGACAAGTCAAATTTGAAACTGCTTATGCACCCATGCTAAGAGGAAATAGACACTCATGAAGCAATCTACATGATAAGTCTTCACATTTCAGTAAAACTATTGGTCGATGAGTGGGAGATAGTGGGAGGCACTCTCGGTATAGACAGTATTCAAGACAGTGTAAAGGCGAAGGGTAAAGGAAGACTAAAAAGCAAGGCAAAAGCCAAAGCCGGCAGTTAAAAAGGCTATAATTAAGAGAAGAGGGGGGGATAGGAAGGGCTTGCAAGGTCAATCTTTTCTATTGTTTTGTCAACCTTTTGAATGTAAAGGTAGCTATGGACCTCGAAAAGTAATTAAGTTTTGAATAGATTAAATTCAGTCTTGTTCCCAGTAGTTGATATTCATAACTGAATAATCGTATATCAGGCTATAATCAGGAGGTTGTGTTACTGTTTTTCCATAATTCATCATTTTAAAGCTTTAGTTACTAAAAAACCGTAACTCGGCGGCCTTACGGCCGCCTCGTTGCTATTCTATAGCCATTACTCTTATGTGCATGGACAGTGTACAGTGTGTATGACATATATAAGTTATGATACAATAGGATTAATTCAATTATAAAGAAAACAAGTTCAACTCTAGTGTTGGGGACCAGAAAGAATTTATGCGCGCACGCTGAGCGATAAAGAAAGCGCGAGGCAGGACTAGAAAGAATTCATGTGCGCACGCCGAGCAATAAAGAAAGCGTAAGGCGAGGTCAGGCAATAAGCACTGCGCGCACATGCAGAGCGCTCATGCAGTTTACAATGCATGCATGAATACATGGAAAAAGAAATACCACAGAAGTGAGTTCACACAAAACGGAATGACACAGAGACAGAACAGACATCAGAAAGATGGACACAGCAAATACAGAGGTGACATGCATTTAAGTGGACCGATACAGATGAATACCATACTACATGCACAACGCGTACACGAATACAGTCTGACTGACCGATCATATCTGTTCTGAGTAGCCAACCTGAAATCTCTCTAGAAGGAGTTAAAAGATGAACGACTAGACGAACAGACCTTTGCGTAGATACACGTATTAAGTAGAAGTCGTAGTCCTATACGCTAGCCCTACGTATGCTCAACAAACTGGTTAGCAGAGCAGTTTCTTTCTGATGGCCTCATTGGTGTTTGCTTGCAGCCATTTCGGGTGCCACTCGCTCTGGCCGGAGATACCTCAACCCGGCGCTTCCAACAAACGCGGAGGAAGCCGAGCAGCAGATGTCGGGCGGACCTCCAGATCCAGCAGCCCTGCAGGTATAGATCGATGCCTTGCAGGCACAGTTGCAGCAGAGAGATGCAGATCTTGCTGCAGCCCAGCAGGTCCAGCAGCTACTGACCCAGCAACTCGCACAAGCCCAGCAGCAGCAGGCACCGCAGGCACCGCAGGCACCCCAACATCAACAACAGCAGCAGCAGCAGCAGGCAGGCCAACACGGACAGGCCCAAGCACCTCCCAATGTGGACATGACCAAGTTTAAGGCTCTTGACGTCCGAAGAGTCATGGAGCCATTCAAGAAGAGGGAAGACGACCCCGTGGTTTGGATGTCCATCTTCATGAAGAAGGTGAGGAACGGGAATCTGAACATAGAGGAGTGTAAAGTTCTGTTTGAGAGGCATGCGGAGGGAGTGGAAGTTTGAGAGTGGATAGCCAAAAACACGCACCAGTACACCACTATCAAAGAGTTCGAGCAGGCGTTCCTGGACAGATTCATGCCCACCGAAGCCGAGAGCCAGCAGGCAGTGTATGAGCTGTCTCAACTTAAGCTCTTCCCCATAGGTGACTTTGACGCGCATGTCAAGGTCTTCGAAGCCAAAATGAGGGTCGTCCAACCCGGGCACGAGATCAACGCTCGTATGCTCCCCTTCCTCGGGACCCTCTATCCCTCGCTCTCTATGGAAATCACCACAGAGCCTGCCCATAAAGAGTATGCCAAGCTGATCCTTCAAGTGCTGTTCCTTCATCAACAGGAGCAAAAGAAGGGACCAAATCCTTCTGCCAAGATGGCCCCAGCCACGAAGTCTGCCGATGACGTTAAGCAACTGCGTGCCCAAATCTCTTCTCTGCAGTCAAGTATCGACTCGCTGCAGAGACAGGCGCAGTACCCCCAAGAAGCGTCGGCTGCCCTACAGCAGTCGATGGCGGCATCGTTTGGACATAAATACAATGGAGGGGCACGTGGAGGGAACTAGAGAGGGAGAGGGGGGAGAGGACAAGGATACCCAACTTCCTCTTCGTCTTCCTAAAGTGTCCCCGGAGGGAATACACTGGGGCATCCCAATTATGTGGGGTGTAGGCAATGTGGTTCAAAAGAGCATCGAATCGCACAGTGCCCCGATGCACCGCGAGGGAGTGGGGGCAGGAATCAGGGAAACGGGAGAGGGGGACGGGCTTAGAGGCAGGCTTGTCCTCCGTGAGTGATCAGAAGTTGCCTCCTCCCTGTGTGCCTGCAATCGTTTGGGAGGAGGACCATGATTTTAGCAGGCTTTCGCAGAAGTCGCAAGATGTCCCTACTTCTCGTGGCGTTGCTGCTGATAACCCGAATTCGTTTGCTGCTGCCGGGAGGTCGTCTGTCTTCCCTTTCCCAAAGACGCCAGGTGCTGCAGCCACAGTTGAGGTAGCAGCCCGCCCTTGGGTGAGTTTGTTTCTTTTTGGCCGAAAGGCATCTGCAGTGTTGGATTCAGGTGCACAAACCAGTGTGATCAGCATCTCTTTTCTCACATCTGCAGATTATGAAATGCAGACGGCGAGTGTTGGTTTGAGTGCGTTGGGGAACAATGGAATTCTGGTAGTGGGAGAGATGTGTGCAGAGTTTTCGCATGAGTCTGCACCCAAGAAAATTTTTAAGCACCCAGTACTGGTGACGGAGAATTCAAAGTACGATGTGGTTCTTGGGATGGATTTTCTTCGATCCCGATCTGATGTTTCTTTTAAACTTTTTGGGGGGGGAAAGCTGTATATGGGAGACTTTCCTCCCTTTGAGGTCTGGTATGATAATGGTCTGAAATCGACGAAGGTGTGTGCCACAAAGAGGACGCGTGTGCCCCGATGGCACCGCTCCCTCCTTCAAGTGTCCGTCGATGCCCCGGATGGTTCGGAAGTCCTTATTTGAAAGAACTTCCCCCGTAGCCATCCTGGTCTGGCTGTTCCTGCTCAGCTGACTACCGTACAGGGAGGCATCGCAGTCATTGAGGTCACAAACATTTCCCGTTCGAAAATCATAGTCGGTTCAAAGATAGCACTGTCCTTTGCAGAGCCGCCTTCTCACATTGCGGCAGTGACTGCTGTGACAGCAGAAAAACGGGACGCAGGACCATGGAGTATGGAGACGACTCAGACGGCCGAGAGACTGGAGAGATATGATCGCATGTCCTCGGGAAAACCGCTGGAAGTGCGGTCCGGGGAGCAGGCCCCGACATACTCTCGGTCAGTCGCTCCACCTACTTTGTCGAATGCACAGAGTGCAGATACGCATCCCTCGCTTCGCTCCCCTTTCTCTTCTCGCTTGCAGACTCCTCCAAAGGCAGACATGCCTACAGAGTCTTCAAAGGACCTTCCTCCAATCGATTTGGAGAAGGTCATCTCAGATGTCCCACAGGAGATGAAGGGGGAGTATGTGGGTTTGTTGGGGGAATTTGGAGACCTGTAGTCACGGGGACATTTTGATTTGGGAGAATTGAAGGTGGGGAGGAAGCCATATGAAGTGACTATCCCTACAGAGACGAGCGTTCCCATCAGATGGCAGCAGGACCGAATCCCCTATTACCAGTGAGAGGATGTGAAGAAAGAATTGAATGCAATGCAGAGTGCAGGGATCATTCAACCCTCGCATTCTCCATGGGCAGCTCCGGTCGTTCTTGTCAAGAAACCTGAGTCAGACGGCTCGACCCAATTCTGCCTCGACTTTTGACGACTCAACGCAGCCACCAAGCGGGATCTCTTTCCGCTTCCACGTATCTAGGAGACACTTGACAAGCTTGCCGGCTTGTCAGTGTTCTCTACACTTGACTACACCTTGGGCTTCCATCAGCTTTCCTTGAAGGAAGAGGACAGAGAGAAGACAGCCTTCATCACTCCGTTTGGGCTGTTTAAATTTCTTCGTATGCCCTTTGGTTTAGTCAACGCACCCGCCCTTTTCTAATGAGTAATGACGCTCGTCCTCGCATCGCTCCCACGAGAGATAGCACTTGTCTACGTCGATGATGTCATCATCTTCTCTTGCAGTCACGCCGAGCACTTGCAGGACCTCCGTGAGGTCTTCACCCTTGTTTGTGCCGCCGGTCTGAAGCTCCGCCTCGAAAAGGCACAGATTGGAAAGGCACAGGTGGAGTACCTAGGTCACACCGTATCCGCCCATGGAGTCCATCCAAGTCGAAAGAACATGGAGAAGGTAAAGAACTGGCCGACCCCGACCGACCGTCCGAGCCAGGGCCTTCGCACATTCGTTTACTTGTGCAACTACTACCGAACTTTTATGGAGGGGTTTGCGCGGATTGCCCATCCGCTGAATCAACTGTTGCGTCCCTTTGATGAGAACAAGCAGCCCCTTCCCTTTGTCTGGACAGCCGCAGCAGATGAAGCTTTCCGGGAGCTTCGCAACCGTCTCACTGAGCCACCTATCCTTTCCTTCCCTGATATGCATACCCCATTCATTGTGAAGCTGGATGCTTGCAACATTTCGATTGGGGGTGTTTTGGTATAAATCAAGGACGGGAGGGAGAGTGTGATCGCATACGCAAGCAGGGGATTACAGGGGGTGGAGCTACATTATAGAGCTCCAGAGCGAGAGGCTCTGGCAAATGTGTTTTGCTGCAGGCAGTGGAGACACTACCTGCTTGGCAGTTCCGTTTTCTTGTGGGTGATCCAGACCGATCACAAACCGAATCTAGCAATGCAGGAGAACAAGTTGGCGAATAAAAGAATCGAGAAATGGGCTCTCAAATTGCAGGAGTATGGATTGCAGTTTTTGTATAAGGAGGGAAAGTCCCACACCGATGCAGATGCTGTTTCCCGTCTGCCTGTCCCGAGACAGGTAGAGCATTCGACAGACACAGGCGCTCCCCTCTGTCAGCACTGTTTCCTTCCTTCTGATAGAAGCACTCCCCTCAGATCAGGATTTGATGCAGCAGTGGCAGGAGTGAAGGTAATCAAAGCCGAGTCCGCACCCACACAAGCAATCGTTCCTTTCCTAGAGAAGGTGCGACGTTCAGAGCCAACAGAGGTGGAGGTGAAAGATGTGTTTGAGTATCTGCAGAAGAAGTCTCTTCCGGAGGATCTTCAGCGCCGACGGACGGTGCTAGCACAGGAGTCTTTGTTCGAGTTAAGAGATGGCTTGCTCTACAGGTTTTCAGGTGAGTCTGAGCAGTTGTATGTCCCTGCCCATTTGAGAGAGACAGTGCTGGTGATGTACCACAATCACCCCATGGCAGGATACGCAGCAACAAAGAAGCTGACAGCTCGGCTTCTCACCGAATTCTGGTGGCCAGGTCTGCGTAAGGATGTGCGCAGCTGGGTCTACAAGTGCCGCCCCTGTCAAGAGAGAAGAGCACAAGCACCGCAACGCAACCCACAGACCGTTCCCGTCCCCACTTGACCCTTCCAGAAGGTCGGCATTGATGTGAAAGGTCCTTTGCCTACCTCCCGTAGAGGCAACCGATTTGTCTTTGTCATCACGTGTGCCCTCACACGATGGCCAGAGACCTTTGCCTTGCCAGAGGTCCCCGCATGGGTTGTTGCAAAGATTCTTTTCGAGGAGATCATCTGCAGGTATGGCTTTATCGAGGAGTTGGTGTCGGACAGAGGGACGAACTTCCTTAGCGAGATTGTGAGGGAGCTCCTTACCCTCATGAAGGTCCGTCACCATACCACAACAGGGTATCATCCACAGGCGAACGGCATCCCTGAGCGATTCAATCGTTCATGGGCTGAGGGAGTGGGGAAGCAGCTAGATCAAGAGAAAGGAGATTGGGATCTCTATCTCCAGCCGTACAATGCAGCATACCGCACTGCTTCCCATGCCGAGACAGGTCTCTCTCCCTTTGAATTGTTGTTTGCTCACACGCCGCAGTCAATGTTGCATGTGCAACCACCGCCTGAGGGAGCGAGGTCTCCGCCTGTCTGTTATGACGACTACTATGGATTCATTCGACAAGAACGTGTGCAGAAGATCGACAGAGCAGTCACAAGAGCAGAGAAAGAGAAGCAAGCAAGGGAAAGGCGTAATCCCCCTCCGATGATGCGAAGATTCCGTCTAGGGGACCGTGTGTTCCTGCGCAGACCTCCTAATCCGATAGGGAAGTAACCTGCCTTCGAGGCGAGAGCAGAAGGAACCTATATGGTCGTGGGGACACCGAGGAACAGACCACATATGACCGTGATCAGGCCCTTAGGAGGAAAGAAGAGGGACGTGGTGAGTTCAGACAGATTGCGATTGTGGGAGCCAAAAGATGGAGAGAAGGAAGAGAGTGAAAAGAGTGAGGAGAGTAAGGCAGAAGAAGACTCTGCACTGCCGAGGGAAGAGAGACACCAGGAGGAGAAGAGAGTAGCTACAGAGATGAGAAGATCGTCTGAAAGAGAAAGAGTGATCATTCTACCAGGCACTCCTCAATTGGACTTTCGATTGGCAGAAGATCCGGAGTTGGAGGATTTGTTGGATGAGTTGGGACTGGGAGATGAGTTGGAAGTACCTGCTCAGGCAGTGGAGGGGCGGAAGTGGGGAGCCTGACGGAAGGGCCCTTCGCCAGTCCGTATCTCTGCGAGTGGAATTCGAGACGGCAAGGAAACGTACCGAGTCTCGTTCGACGACGGAACGTTTGCCTGGTTATCAGAGGAAGAGATTGACTTGCCTGAGATGGTTCAAGAATTTGAAAGAGAGAAAGAAAAGGTTTTGATGGGACTGAGTTGAATGATTTTCATACTTTCGGAACCTTGTAATGATTGCGCTGATTTGCATACGCTGATGCTGAGGTCCTTTCTATTCTTTCCTTTTTGCGTTCTGCTTAGGGACGAGCAGAGTTAAGGGGCCGAGTAGTTGTTGGGGACCAGAAAGAATTTATGCATGCACGCCGAGCGATAAAGAAAGCGCGAGGCAGGACTAGAAAGAATTCATACGCGCACGCCGAGCAATAAAGAAAGCGCAAGGCGAGGTCAGGCAATAAGCACTGCGCACACATGCAGAGCGCTCATGCAGTTTACAATGCATGCATGAATACATGGAAAAAGAAATACCACAGAAGTGAGTTCACACAAAACGGAATGACACAGAGACAGAACAGACGTCAGAAAGATGGACACAGCAAATACAGAGATGACATGCATTTAAGTAGACTGATACAGATGAATACCATACTACATGCACAACGCGTACACGAATGCAGTCTGACTGACCGATCATATCTGTTCTGAGTAGCCAACCTGAAATCTTTCTAAAAGGAGTTGAAAGATGAACGACCAGACGAACAGACCTTTACGTAGATACACGTAAGTAGAAGTCGTAGTCCTATACGCTAGCTCTACGTATGCTTAACATCTAGTAATCTGTGAACTAGGCTAGTTATTATTGAGGCTGTGCACTCCATACATAAACAAAAAAAGAAAAAAGAAAAAGAAAGTTTCCATATTGAACTTTCTAATCTTTTTTTTCTTTTTTTTATTTATCAACCAAAAAACATATAGTTTTTACGCAACACTCCTGCAACACTTGAACAACAGTTGTTTGCGGCACACTTTGCCTGTTGACTGCTATGATAAAAAAAAAAATTAATAAAAAAAAGTTTTTCCGATCTTTTGCTTTGTTTTTTTATGTAGTGCAGGGCCTATACGTTACTATATTGCAAGGATTTATTTATTAATAAAGAATCATTATTTTGTTTTCATATCAATAAGTCACTTAATTTATGAATCAGTCTAGGAATCAGTATGTGATGAGTTTTTTAATGACTACTATCATTGCTAGTAATAGCCTAGTATCAGACATTAATCCTTCCTACTGATACCTAGACTGATACAATCAATTATCAATTTAGCAATCGATGGCAATTTGATGCTACTACATCATGCTAAAATTGATCACGATCAATCTACTTACAAATCAATCGGTCTGGTTCAGTCAACTAATTGGATAATCATTACATGATCTAACTGAACCTAGCTCGGTCCAGCAGCTCTCTCTGCCAATCCACAAACTGTGTCACTCCGGCCCCTTCCTCTCCCCCCAGCTCTCTACTCCCTTCCCCGACCCCGATGTCCACTGCACCCGCCAGTTGAATTCCAGTACTGGGTATCGACTGTCCCCCTTCTACAGACGGAGGAGAGGGGGCGAGGGGCACAGAGGAAGACGGAGAGCCATCTTGCTGCTGCGAGACGGACAGGGGCAAAGGAGGCAGAGACGAGAAGTACTCTCGAGCTTCTTGCGCTCGCATCGGGGAGACGTTATAGAAGAAACAAGTGGGCTCCAGAAGATTTTGAGGAGACCCGAAAACAAATGGCCATTTCGAATTCGACTGCACACCCCCTTTCCCACCTCCCCCTTTCCTCTGCTTGCTGTTGCTTCTACTGTCTTCTCCCCGAGCGACAGCAGCTGAAGAGGCAGAAGAAGAAGAAGAAGAGCATTGTGAATTGTCTGCTCCTTTTTGGAAACTTCCGTTCTTCTCCTTTTCACTTGCATTCTTTCCGCCTGGCTCATGCTGATCTGCTGATGCATTTCCTCCATCTCTCCCAACGCTCTCTACATCTTCCGCTTTGTCCTGTTCCGCCCTCGCCCCCCGGAAACACTCCCCTCCCTCTCCCTCTCCCCCCTCCCACCCCCCCTGCTGAAGAGGGTGTCCGTGCTGTGCAACAGACAGACCTGAAAGCGAATAACAGGAGTGATACAGGTCACACTTTGCCGAAGGTTTATCTCGCAACCCCCCCTTGTTGGCCTCTGTCTCCTGACAACAAAGGAAGACGTACATCTGCAAACGGTAGGGCGAAAACAGATCCCTCTCGAGAAGGACGGTCTCCAATTGACTACACAAAAACTCCCCAACCGTCTCTGTCTCTGCCTCACCCACCGCCTTCCCTTCTCTTTGAATCTTTTTTATCCTAAGTGCCTCCTTCACTAAAGGGAACGCAGCACCCTGCCAAAAGGAGTAACACGAGTCGACTAGTTTGTTCGTCCGACCACAGAACCCCCCTTCGAGGCCCATCTGCCTATGCACTAGCCAGTCAATCAGACGGACGAGCTCTAGCTCCTGCGCTTTCCCAATGATAGACAAGGCCGCAAGTCCACAGTAGCTGTATCCCCCGTGAGCCTCCAACCCAGGCTCTCCCGCAATGCCCCCTTCCCAGGTCTGGCAGCTCTTTACATACTCAACCAGCCCCTCAGTCAACTGCGGCGTAAGGATCTGACACATCGAAGCAGACGCTATGGCACAATACGCCCCCCTCATGTCCAGCTCACCGTCCTCATGCATTCGAAATCCCCCCGTCTCCCCGTCTCTCTGTCTGAGCAGGAAGGCATACAGAGCACCCCTGTCAACAACAGACAATGCCTCCTCACCCCCGACAATCAACAGGGAGGCTATGGATGCATAAGTAGGTGCTAAGTGAGGCAGTTGACCAGGCCCCCCCCCAAACCCCCCCGTTGCAGTCTGACAAGTTTTCAAAAAGGCACTCACACGCGGACGCAACTCCTTTCTTTCTTTGTCTCCCAACCCCCCTAAGAGCTCCAACGCATGGAGCGACCAGAAGGACAACCAGGGTCGAGAAGCGTCGAGAGAGACCAGCTTCTCTGGCAAGCCCTCGAGGGCCTTTGAGAGGAAGGCTATGTGGTCGGCTCTTTTGATCGATACCTCATCCTCCTTCAGTTGTAAGTCGATGAAACTTTTGAAAATGGACAGAACGGACTGCTCTGTTTCCTGCTGCTCTGTTGATGTGTGAGTGGGCACTCCGTCCAGGTACAGAGAGGTACGGTATTTGGCCATTCTTCTGGCCCTTTTCTTTCTTTCTTTCTTTCTTTCTTTCTTTCTTTCTTTCCTTTTTTGTATTATTTCTTCGTCCTTTCACACACAAATCCTGGCCGCCCCTCCCTTTTTTCTCCCGCTTTTCTGCCCCCCCCCTGAGAGTGCGTGTGTGTGCCTCTCTGTTTCTAACTGTCGGTCAGTCTGTCAGCTTGTGGGATCGTTTCTTTGATTTCCTTCCTTCCTTTCTTTGTTTCTTTCTTTTCTTTCTCGCTCCACCTCCTTGCACTCTTCTTCACTGTCTCTTCCTGAAGTCGTTTATTGACTTGTGTATCACTGAGGGAAATACTTGATCGTTTCGCAGGACACTACCTTCCCTCCCCGTTCTCTTTGCTCTCCTTCTCTTTTGCCTCACCAGCGGGCGAAGCAAGAGGCTCTGTTCAGTGTCCTCCTTTTGTGCGTGTGTGTGTGTGGACGCACGCCTCTCTACGTGCTCCCCCTCTTCTCTTTTTTCGTCCCGTTTTCGTCCTGCACGCAAGCCAGAAAGGTCAGGAACAAACATGAAAACAAAACACACACCCAGCACATTTTTCCGTCACGCACAGGCATCTGTACTCATCGCGCTCAAAACGGAGCGCAAAAGCAAAAAAAATGCTTTCCAGATCATCGAGCAAAGTGGAGAAGGTACCTCTCCCTCTCTCTCTCTCACACACACACAGCCACAGAGAGACACGGCCGAAGACAGACTACCGAAGACAGACAGACTATATGGTTTCTTTCCCTCCTTTTCTTCATGAACACAACAAACAAAAAGAAAGAAAGCAACAAAGACAAAAGAACATCACGACAACTCAGACAAAGTGGGCAGGGGGCCCGAAAGGTGAGAGTTAAGCGCCCCTTGCCTCTCCATCTCCCGACAGACTTTCACATGATCACTGGGTGTGATCACACGTTTATCCTCTGCTGCTTCCACTCAAGACAAGAGAGAGAAAAGAAAAAGACGAGAAAAAACAACAAAGAAAAAAAGAAAGAAAAACTGCACGTGGGAACCGGCACCGTCATGGTCTTCAGACAGGGGTGGGGCCGACAGACAGACAGACTATGCGGTTCCTTTCCCTCCTCTTCTTCATGAACGCAACAGACAAAAAGAAAGAAAGCAACAAAGACAAAAGAACATCACGACATGGTTTCTTTCCTGCCTCTTCTTCATGAACAGACAGACTACATGTGTCTTCTTCTCCCAGACAGACTATATGTTTTTTTTTTTCCTTCGTTTCTTCATGTACATAACAGACAGACAGACAGACGGTACGTTTCAGACAGACTGAATCGTCTTTTCTTTCCTTTTTTCTCTTTCTTCATTCTCTTCTGCTTTTTCCTTTCTTCGTTTGGCCAGACAGACTAGACAGACAGACAGACAAACAGACAGACGCATACATACATACATACATACATACATACATACATACGAAGAGACGACGGCAGGACGGAAAGAGGGGAGATAAATGAATAGAGGAACGGAAGGCAAGCAGGCATACAGACAGATGGGTGGAAAGGCAGGACAGCGACCTTCCGCATGAACTCAAAAGAGGAAACTCCGGAGGGTCCAATGTGTGTGTCGGTCAATTCCTTTTTGGAGGATTTTGGACCCACAACGGAAAAAAAAATAAAAGAACGTCCTCGGTCTGTCCTCGGTCTGCCTCTCATTCCTTCCTCTTCGCGCTGGCCATCCCTTTCAATCGGGCTGCGTGATTTGTGCATTCGTGCGCTCGTTTTCTTCCAGGGCTTTGCGAGGGGTGCTATGGTCGACCTGCTTCGATATACTTTTGTCCTCCTTCGCTAATCACATGACTGTGTGCACTTTTCCCTTCAAAAACGAAAAAAGGGTTGACTGACCACTTGTTTCAATGGGAAAGTGAATCTTCCTTCGTTCCTTGGGCTTCAACCCCTTCCGTTCCTCGCAGTCTTTGGAATTTCGCACCCTCTTGCTGCGAGAAGGGCTTCCTTGCCTTTCTGCTCACGCGTTTTCTCAAAGAGGATACGGGTTCAAAGAAAAGAGAACAGAAAACTAGGAGACGGCTGGGAAGCTGTGGAAATGTTGTCTGTCAATCAGACTGAGAGAGGCGCTCGATCTACATCTATCATCAGCCTTCCAACCTGGACGGACCGTCTGCCGACTGCGCAACTGAGAACCGCAATGGTTTGACGATCATGCACTGCGAACCGAGCCAATTACTAATAAAAGGAATATAAAAGGAACCTTTCCACGGACATCCACGGACTCCTCCTCGCGTCAACAGCAGATAACAGCAGCGCCACTTTTTTTTTGTCAACACTGAATTTGCGCGCCCGCGAGAACTTCAATGTCTTTTTTTTTCGCTTTACAGGCCCCTTCTCCAGCACGCGGTTTTTGGCGGAGGTTTTTAATTTTCCAAAAATAAGTGCCGTCTCCTTCCAAGCTGAACTCGTTCACTGGATCTCGTTGCATTGGCACACCATGGCACACCCTCTCAATACTTTTTTGAGTTCCAAAGTCCCTGTGAAACTCTCTGAGCCGCCCTTGACTCTGCAAGCTCCATCCGTATATTAATATACGTAAAGCTTGGTTCAAAGGAGTTTTCGTTTTCAGTCACTCTGTCAGTCTCTGCACTGAAAAAAACATCTCAGTCTGACCCTTCTTGAAGAATCTATCTCAATCGGCGTGGTTTGACCAAAGTTCCGGCTTCGCTTACTCAATTTGACTTGCTGGCTGCTTGCAGTCTTGTTTTATTACAACTCACAGTCGTGCTCTCGGCACATTTTTGTTCCCGAAAGGGAAGACAAAAAATCATCCAAGTATTTATTAACAAGAACCAGAGACTGAAAAAATGTTTGCGAGAATTAGAGGAGTGAAGCTTCGCGTCCTCCAGGACACCCCTGAGGATCTGACAAGAGCCTCTTTGGTTGAATTTGTCAACATGGCCACTTTTGTCTTCATGGGCTGCTCCTCTGTCATCGCCTGCAAGTTCCTTGAGGCTCCTCTTCTCCCTACAGTGCCCCTCGCCTTCGGTCTCTCTATCGCTGTGCTTGCCTGGTCGACTGCCCAGATCAGTGGGGCCCACATCAACCCCGCAGTCACCTTCTGTCTCCTCATCCTCCGGAAAGTGTCCCCCATCCGCGCCGCCCTCTACTGGACTGCCCAGTTCGCAGGGTCCCTCCTGGGCGCCTTGCTGGTGTGGGCTGCCACCAGCGCTCTTAAGGATGACCCCCTAAACGAAGGGGCATACCCACCCTTCCTTCTTGCTGCCACTACCCTCAGCAAGGGCGTGAACGAGTGGAATGGTTTTGTCCTTGAGATCATGGGCACATTCCTTCTCTGCAAGGTGGTCGTGCAAACCGCCATCGACACCCGCTCCCCTGCCCAACCTTCGCAGCCCCCCTTTGCCATCGGGTTGGCAGTCGCCATCTCCCACATGGTCCTCGTGCCCTTCACTGGGTGCTCGATCAACCCCGCACGCACATTCGGTCCGGCCATGGTGTCCCTCGCCGCTGACCCCGCCAACGAAGAAGACCTGATGACCTCCTGGTGGATCTACTGGGCCGGGCCGCTGGCCGGGGCTGCACTTGCTGCAGGCGTGACTGCCATCCTGCACAAGGGCCCTGTGGACAGGACGCCCCCTCCTCCTGAGAAGGACAGTGCCATCCCGGAGATTGTGAAGGACTCTTCTGCCCCTGCGCCTGTGCAGAGGGCAGCAACTACAAGATCCTCCCAGGTGGCAGGGTCGGGAGGAGAGACGTCTGCTTTGAATGACAGTGCAGCCGTGTTTACTCGTACTGCTACTGAGGAAGTCTAAGTCTGTCTGTCTGCCTGTGTGTGGGCATGAGAAGATTTAAAGGTGCATGAAGCATGAGTGGATGGCAGGAAGGGAAAAGAGGACAGACAAGAGAATAGATGAAACAGGTGTGCGGGAGGGAGCTAGGCGGTCTGATAGAAAGGGTGGGAGAGAGAGGGATGGACGGATGAAGCGATGGACAGACGGACGCCTTCGTTTGTTGAATTCAATTCGAGTTGTTGCCTTCGTCCTTTCTTCTCTTCCCCCCTACCCTCTTCTTTCTCCCCTTTTTCTCAATGAATGAAAAAAAAAGAGAGCCTTCCAGGCAGAGAAGAGAATCAAAGTGTGGAAAGTGCTTAGCTGGTGCTAACTTTCTCCACCCTTTTTCTTTAATTTCCTTTGTTTGCAAAAATAGAGAATCAATCGGGGCGGGAAAGGGTCCAAAGGTATGCACTCACTGCGGGTGTGTCATCGATCCATCCTCTTTTCCTTCCTCTCTTGCTGTCTGCCTCTCTGGTCGACCTGCTGTGGGCTGTAGGTGGCTACTTGCTGCTTGGCAGTTCGCAATGCATGGAGAGAGGTAAAGAGAGAAGTTGTGATTCGTAAGAAAAGAATGTGAATAAAACTTTACATGGGTGTGACTGCCCTTTTTCAATTTTTGCGTCTTCTGTTCCTACTGCTCCCCTCCTCGATTCAACTTCTTGAGGAAGGGCTCTCTCTCTCTCTCTCTCTCTCTCTCTCTCTCTCTCTCGCCCCTCTTTCCTCTCTCAGCCTGCCTGCCGCCGGGTGTGTGTGTGTGAAGAAGCCGGTTGGTTCGCCTTCTCCTTGCCGTTGGTTCTTTCTCTCTCCCTCTTTCTCTTTCTCAGCTGTTGCCGGCAAGAGCAAAGCCGGCGGGAAAGTGAGGGAGAGAGTAGAGGTGGGGCAAACACACTGCAATTCTGTGCAGTTTCGGAGAAAAAAGAAGAGATCTAGAGTGAAGACGCAGGTCAAGCGCTGGGACGAAAAGGGAACGGAAGAAAGGAGGTGAAGAAAACACACGCAAACAAACAAGCAAGCATATGCAAAGGGAGCATGCATCTCACCTCCTTCTGTGTCAGAAACGAATTTTGTCCGTGCCTTTGTGTCTCTATCGGTGTGTTTGTTCAAGAGAGCAAGCAGCATCTTTGCCTATTTTTACGATGCATGCATGGTCTGCCTGTTCATTCCTTCCAGATGCAGGCGCATGAATGACTGTCAAGAGAAAAGGACCGAGGGAGGAGAGAAGGAAAAGACATAAGTCAGTGTCATCATGCAACGAAAGGTCTTCAAGCATCTTGTCGTGTCCCACACACACACACACACACATACACACACACAATGTACAAGTGCGTTCCGTTCAACTTGGTCAGTCTGAATGCATGATCAAACAGACAGACAGAGCGCTTGGCCGTGCAGGCCCCATGTTGCTGTTGTGCGCGTGATGGTCTTCGACTCCTTCCCGCTGCATCTTGTCCCTGCTTGCATTGGCAGTTGCGTGGGTGGGGACATCAAGTAATGGGGTTTGAGACTCTCTTTTCTTCTTCGATTGTCCTTTCGGATGAAACGGGGTTGAAAGGAGGGAAGGGAGCTCAAAGCACTCAGGCTCCAATAAAATTGAAATGAAACGAAAATTGCATGTGCTGGGCCTGCAAGGGCTTACACTGGAATAATGGAAGGAGCTTTTGACCACCTCAGGGTGCATGCCACTGCATTGGATGTCCGTTGGTTGATCCAAAAACAAATCGCGCACTCAATTCTGACGGTGCTTTTCAAGCATGCGTATCGCTGCAGTCACGCCGCCTTTCTTATCACTGCAGTCTTCAAACAGTCAGGCAGTCTTCGTATCGAATTCGATCTGCACATTTAAGTGAACAGCGCGACCAAAGTGCATGCCACATGTCGTTTGCCGGCCCACTTCAAGGGCCACTTGTCTTTCTTCTGGTAATTAAACTTATCGTGCCAAACGGGGTTCGCTTCCTTAATCACGAGACTATGACTTTCTTAGATGACTATCATCGTCGATATGCATATTTGTGTTGAAGTTGGTGGAACAAAAAATTAAATGTATGTGAGTCACAGTGAGTTAATTTTACATGATTTAACACTGTCGGCTAGATGGTATTAAATTTATGAATCGTAATCTTCTTTATATAAAAAATAATATAATGTTGTTCTGGTTGACTATGTACTAGATTATGTAGTTGATTACGATTATGTACTATGTCTGGGGTCTCTAGTGTACTACCAACTCTGACCAACTCTGAACTCCTCTCATTCTTCAGGAGGCACAGTTCCTGGTCGTTGTTTTCCCAAGCTCTGTCGTCATCCCACCGTGGAGAAACCTTTGTTCAACTTTTAAGGATTTCAACTTCCCGTCTCATTTTTGAAAACATGACAAAGGATGAGTCGGATAACCATAGTGAGATGCTGACAGTATGGCTAAACCGGATTAGGACCGCCTTGCGTGAAGAGAACTCCCAGCTCAAGGAGTGCGTAAACAATTTTGAACAGAGGCTTCATAAACATGAAGATCAGATCAAGTCTCTGAATGATCTCTTATTGAAGAAAGTGCACTCTCTTGATCAAGATTCGGCTCCAACGCGCTCCAACGCCAGTTGGAGTTAGAACATAAGAGGGCCACGACAACAGAAGTAAGAGACTTCGAGCCCTCCTCGGATTCGATTCTGCTAGCAGTTGTACTCCCGACAGTGAAGACCGTCAACGGCATGATGACCGCTTGACGTACGGAGGCGGCTCCTCTTTTTTCTGGTAGGTTATGTCCTTTCTTAATGGAGCCAGGGGAAAGTATACTATCCTTTCTCAACTCTTTCTATCTGTGGGTTCAGATCTTTCCTCGGGGGCTCCATTATAGAATTTGTGGACAGACACTCTGCTGAAAATGTCTTCTCCCTCTTCTTTCAGATATGTTACCACTTTGAAATGAGAAACGAACAAGTGAACGTTTCTTTCATCGTCAGGTATGCAAAGACAAAGCAGGAGCTGTCTTCCGCCAGAGAGCGCCGTCAAGGCCAACCCGCTGGCAGAGCAGCTCTTCTATAAATTTTTAAACAGCAACAATCCCTGTGCTCCCTCTGACGCTGCCTCTGGGAAACCAGACGCTTAATTATGCACTGTGTGGGTATGGTTCTGGTTTCCCTGCTCTCACACCAGTTCGCTTTACAGTCTTCTACACATCGCAGCTCCCAAAGCAGCACCCAGACGCCACTACCTCTCCTATTACAGTGACTCCAAAACGGCCTAGTAACCCAAATCAGAGACTGTCATCCAGTGAAGATGTTTATTGGCGGGCTCGGTTTTTCTTTTTCTGAACTAGTGAGCTCGGGGAGTAAGACAACAAGTGCAGTTCAATCCTCCAGGGTACTCCAGGGAAGCGGTTGGGGTCTGCGCAAGGCAGCAGCAGTTTAGAATCTACCCAAAAAATTTTGAAGCGTCAGGCTACAGTCTCTCAAACCTAACTGAGGAGTGCGGCAGGACCTCCTCCTATAGGGCATGGGCCGACCAATGGCAGGAGCAGTAAAAACTTAAAAAGAAATGAAAAGGAAGAGGAGGAGAGGGGAGAAGAAAGCCAGAAAGGACCGAGGAAGGTGTTTCACTCAGAGTAGGGAGTGAGCTGGGGAAACTTTAAGGCAGAGAGAAAAAGTCTTAGAAAAACAAAACAGTAATGAGTAACAAAGGAACATATGGTAATGGATCGAAGGGAAGGAAACCACCAGGTACCACCAGGCTTCTTTAGGCTGAGGTTGATACTACGACTGTGTCCTTCAAGGGGGGAGGGCTGGACGGGAGGTTTGTGTACTGCATAGGTAGTTAATTACTACCGAACCCTTCTTTCCCTTTTTTTCGAGAATTTTAACTAGAATTTTAAAGGAGAGAGGAGTCTAAAAGCTCAAGGTAAGAGTCTTTTTCTGAGCATGCTCTACAGGGATAGCATGCTTCATGTCTTAGGACTAGACATGTCATTGATCACTTTATCTCCAAACCTAGGTTGCACACGAATTACATGCATGGGTTGCCGTTTGTCTCAGGTTTTGGAGACTCTAGGTTAAACGGCGTACCGCTATTAAGTAAGTAAGTAACTAACTAACTAAGTAAGTGAGTAAGTATATAATTAATTTTTTTTTACGTTAATTATCATTTCAAATTTATCTTATATGTAGCATTCTAATCAAAGAAAGAATTTATTGAATGAGGGCTCTGCTAAGGACCTAGCCTAGAGTACTGATGAGCACTGCTAAGTTATACTAAGTCGACACTAGAGTTGGCATGACAACATGATCGATGAAAACATAGCTCTCAGGCTCCGGCCAACCACAACGTTCAAAAAGTTGTTCAAAAAAGTTAATTCCTTTGGATTCTTTTATGTATATATATATATATATATATATAAAATATAATATAATAAAATATAATAATAATCATAATAATAATAATAATAATAATAATATCCATAAGTAGATTCTCAAAGGCAGCCCGGCGGGCCTAATAGATGGCTATTATAGCACCAATCCTCTGGTCGTAAATGAGTCCTATCCAGTTTTAATTATATAAGAAACGCGCTCTCTAGCAAGTACTAGCTAGCACTAACTCCCGCTGCCTAGCCCACTGGGTTGATATATCACTAGTGACCATGTTTGATTTGATTTGATTTGATTTGATTTGATTTGAGGCAGGGCTTAAGCTCAAATCAAATATCCAGTCAGGAAGGACCTAGTGTTTAAAGACCTATCAAATACGATCAAATATTTGATCAATATGACTTTCAACCTCAAATATGAAGGTCCCAAAAAACCTTTTGCAAGTACCGATCCGTCACGCATGCTGATTTAAATGAAAAAACCTAAATCTTGATGGTTTGCTCTCAAAAAAAAAACGTTTTGAGCTGTACTGAAATTGACGTTTCACCTCCTTTTACTTCATGCAGAGGTAAACCGATCAGCTGAACGTTTTCCCAAACAGCTGTGTTGACTTTTCTGGTGCTGGAACATCTTTTACGGCCCCCTTTTTAAGCGTCTGCAAACATTTTACACCCCGTAAAGACATGTCATACAATCTGACAAGGTCGAACGGGAAGAAGGAGGCATTTGTTTTTAGAGCCGGGTACGCAAAAAAAATATGGTCCGTGCAAAAGGGGGCAAATGTGATTCAGTATCAGGTGAAAATACAAGGAGCCGAGGGGGAAGGAGAAATTATTTGTGGCTGTGAGTATGCAGCAGCGGCAACCAGTTCTTTTCAAACCCACCTCATCAATCAGCATGGCTTGACGATCACGTCTGACAAACATGTGCAGCTACTCCAAGAAAGACAGGAGAAGCGGTTGGAGGGGGCGGGGGGGACGAAGCAGCTGTCCAGAAAGGCAAGGGAAAAGGCAATGGGGGGGCTGCTGACAGTGCTGGAGGGGGGGCTGCTCCTGCAGGGCCCAGCGGGAGGACTAATTTGAAACCAAAGGAGGCGGCCGCAGACGCAAATGCTGAGAAGGCTAGGGGGAAACTTCCCCCTCCTGAGAAAGTCATCACTCCGGGTGAGGAAGGCTACCGACCTCTCTATATTCACCTCCAATACAAGGGGCTTGTTGTCGGCCCTGGCACGGCACAGAGGGTAGCCGAACTTACCAACTCTGGATGCTTAGCTGCCCAGAAATAGGACGGTTCCAACACCAACAGCAATAGCAAACGTGTGCGCGGTTCTCCGTCTCACCCCGTTGTCATCTCTCCGCAACCGAATAGAAGCCCAGGAGCACCCACTCCTGGAAAGCCGAAAAGCCAGAGAAAAAGCTCTCAGCAGCTCCCACCACCGATCGATTCGATTCACATTGAAGAAAGTGATCATGAAGAAGAGGAAAAGGAAGTGCCATAAAGCTGAGTGATTGTCACCTCAATTTTGGTACGTGCTCTAACTTTATCGTATCAACAAAAAGTCATATGCAATTTCAAATCTATCAATTTTACGTTCTTAATCTCTATTAGTACTAGAGTGAGTCTCAGTGACTAGTGTATATACACTGCCACACAGGCATATTTTTTTTACGGAACTGATAAGTTATAATTATATATATATATTTTTAAATTTTTGAAACACACATCAGAAATGTTCTGATAACTATTGTCATGAGAAAAATGATCAGAGTGACAGTAAGTCAGTGACTCAGTGAGGAACCCTAAGAGGTTAACCTCAAATCTTACCTCAAATATCAAATATTTGAGGTTGAAGCTCAAATCAAATCAAATCAAATCAAATCAAATATAATCAAATCAAACATGGTCACTATATATCACTACGTTGATCACTGCCTATAGATCACTGCAGTGCGACTCTAGCTGTGAAAAGCCCCAATTCTTATAGACCAGTGAAGATCTATGCAGGAGTTGAGGCATCTCAAGGTACACAGAATTTATTGTGTGTATTCGTTATTCATTCAACAAGGCAATTCGCTACTTAACTTCAAACTGTCTTCACTGATCGATCTTCTACTTACATGCTTCGATCAACTGAAAAGCATGTACTTGCATGCTATTACATGCACCTAATTGGATCGCATTCGCTGTTTAACACATGCAAGGACTCACGCCGACACACGCATGCTTTCTGTCATCTCGGCTCATTGACTGACTTCAGGTTGGTTTACAACACACATTCTTTTCTTTTTCTTTTTTTTCATGCATGTGGAAAAATTAAATCACAACACAATGGCACTCGAACCAAGGAAAGGGTCACAGGAAGGACGAGAGGATAGGTTGGTGAAGAAAGGAAGGAGTAAAGAGATGGATATAGGCTTGGTCAACGGATCGGCCACATTCTCTTCTGAGAGGACAAAAGAAAGGCGGACTGAGGCGGCTTTGAAGACGTCTTGGAGGGAAAGGATATGAAAGACGAGGGTGTGAGGGGAACGTTCGAGGACTCCCAGTTGCAGAGACTGGATGCCTGACAGAAGGGCACGCTCTGTCAGTCAGGGCATCTCACTGGAGACAAGCTTTAGAAGGTTGTCAGAATCAACTCTGACCTCTAAAACTATGCCTGCTTTCCAGGCACATCGGAGAGCTGACAAGAGACACTCCAAAAAGTCAACCAAGTCATGAGCGGCGTACAGTTCAGCCCTTGTAGAAGAGCACACTACACGCTGTTGCGAGAAGGACCGCCAATGCAAGATGGCAGATCCTAGGCTGAGGAGCCAGCCTGTCTGGAGGTGGGCGTTGCCTACTGTCCCTAGAGCAGCATCACTCTAGGAGATGGGGTAAATGACGCCGATTATGATGGAGGAGGTAGAAGGGACATCGGAACGAGAGATTTAGATGACACGGGATGTGGCTGTATGACGTGCGTAGCATAGCAGGGAAAGTTAGAAGGTCTGCATCAGCAGTTGAAGGGGCAGAAGCATGGTGGCTGAGTTGGTTACACCCCTGTATCAAGTCAGGGCGGGTATCACGTGCAACCCAAGAGAGACACCCAAGTCATTCTCTGAAGGAGCTGGCGTCTTTTGCTGATAGGAGGGGGAAGGGTTCTTTTGGGATGTCTCGAGAAGAAGTACGCATGCTTTCTATCATCTCGGCTCATTGACTGACTTCAGGTTGGTTCACAACAAGCTGCGACTAATATGCTGACTAGTATAGCGATTATAATGCTGACTATAGCACTATAAGACTGGCCCCAGGACTGGCCCTGCGATCGGAATTAAAGTTTCGGTAAAGCCCTGGGTAAAGCTGGCTAAGTCTCAGCCAAGGTTATAATGAATTTAGAGCCAAAAAAGCTAAACTATCTAGTAAGCCATATAAAGGTCTTGATAGAAGCTCACTGAAAGATTGATTGAAATAGATTGAAAAACGTGTGAACTGTCATGCCTCTAATGCTACAACTGGCCCACAAGCATCATTCACATTCCAATTTCACCTACAAATTCAATATTTAATTCATAAACTCTACGTGTACTGAAAATGAAACATGCACGCACTGGCAGGTGATCTATCGGTCTACAGTGACTCTACACGATAGTGCTTGCCCGTGTTGATCTGCTTTGGAAAGTGTGTCCCCTCTATAGTTAACGTACTGTTGAGCAGACGACAAGAAAAGAACTTGAAGTTTCGTCGATTGATTGAGTGATACAAAGAAGTAAAAGAAACACAAAGAAACAAAGTGGGCCCATATTGCCAGATCCAATCCGCTGGCAGAGTGTCAATTTTGGGTGGATGGATGCGTACAATCGATCAGAGAGACAATTCGGAAACATTTTGCACCTATCTCTTTTTGTTTCTGAACATTTCCGCCCTCCTTTCCATCCTTTTCCTGAACATCCCGTACATGTAGGATGTCCAGTCATTCATTGACGAAAAAGAAGTGGTGAAATGAGTGTATGAGCGAGTAGAGACGTCCCAATCCAGAAGGCAAATCGACCACTGTGACCACACACGGAAGGCTTGGAGGATCCAAAAACCTCCAAAGCTCTACGGGAGTATGCAAAGTGATTTTTCCCCCTTCACAGCCAAAGTCAGTGACGGAGCAATGCAAGGCTTTCCTTCCAGAAGGCAATGACAGCTCCGCACGCTTTAATACGACAAAATCTCAAAGACGACGCGGCAAGTGCAGCGTACACACATGGGAAGATGAAGAGCATATGCCGACCCTGCCAGCCTACTGCGGTCAGAGATTCCCTGTGGCTTTCCAACTTTGGTTGATGGACTGTGGCAGTTTGTGCCTCCATCCCTCGATTCAATTGCATGCTGAACAGCAAAATTTGTCCGTCTTCCTCTCTTCAGGACATAATCTTGCACGCAGACAGACAGGCAGACAGACAAAGAGACAGGCCGGCAGACACAAAGACAGGCGAGCAAGCAAGCAAGGCAGCAAGGCACGTGCACCAGGAAAAGTAAAGCCTCCAACACCAAAAAGTCAAAAGACGAAAAAGGAAAGGTAAAACAGAAGGAATTGAGGAGAGTTTTTCACAATTCTCGAGAGAAGTAGCTCTCGGAGACATCCCTCTTCTCTTCTCTTCTCTTCTCCTCTCTCTCTCTCTCTCTCTCTCTCTCGCTCTGTGCATACATTCATGAGCGTGTCTCCCCCAAATCGATCCTCTCGACCTTCCTTCTGTCTCCTTCTCAAACCCTTGCGCCCTCTCTGTATCCCCCTTTCTCTTCTTCCATTTTTTCCGACAGGCTGACTCAACTCAACTCGACTTTCTTTACTTCGCAGCGAATCACACTTGCTTCTCTCTCCTCCCACCTTTCTCTCTGTTGCAGGCCGGTGGACGTTTCCCCGCGGTGGAGAGAATGGGATTGATGGGACATATCGGAGAAAGAGCTGCGAAACGGTATGCATGTGTAAACAACCGAAACAATGCAGGGCTGGCTGGATTGACGAATCAGCGGGTCGACAGAAATCAGGAAGGAAGGAAGGAAGGAAGGGAGGGAGGGAGGGAGGGAGGGAGGGAGGAAACGACTCAGCTCGCTCCTCGGATCTTGGAGGTCCATCAGTCAGTTTGTCCGGCAGTCGGTAGACCTGTCTATCTGTCTGTGAGTATCACTGTACAATTGGTTTTCTTCGGCTTTTGAGTTTGCATGTTTCCTTGCTGTTTCATTGTCACCTCAATTTTGCGTACATTGCAATTCTACGCTGTCCCCTTCCATGCCCCCCTCGCGTGCGCGCGGACTTATACGCTTTGAACAGGATACCTCCCCATAACTTTAAATTTTTGCAGAACGTCTAATCTGCCTGTGTGGAGTAGAAGGCATCCCGGCATTGTATGACATCAATTCACGGAGCAGGACGTAAAGACAGTAAAAAATGAAGAGAGAACAAGCCAGTTGAGAGGAGTTCAGAGAAGGGGAAGAGAAGAATGAAAAGGCAATGCGGCGGTTTGCATTCAAACGAAGAAAGAAGGAAAGAGAGAAAGAGAAAGATTAGATGCTCATTTCCGTACGACACGACAACAAAATATGATTTCATACTCTACTGTAAACAGAAAACCGAGCAATCCAACCTTCTTCGATCACTCAGTTGCTGTGCCAATTCAATTCATCAGTCCCTTGCCTTCTCTTCTGTTCTCTGGTTGAATCCCTTTTTGGGTCTGGTCTGCTTTCGTATGGATCAATTCCTTTTTTCTTTGAAGCGATCGATGCCAAGCATCTCTTTGGCTTTGGCGCTTCGATCTCTGAACGTCATTATCATGCACTAAAAAAAAAACCTTCATGGGTTCACACCCACACAGACGCACAACGACATGTGCATATGCAGACGGAAAGAGAACGAAAGACAGTGAGACAAGAACTAGGGCTCCATCCGTTTACTGTTTCCCTCTGCTCTCTCGTTTCTTGTGTCTTCCTTCCCCCCCTCCTTCCTTCCTTCCTTCCTCCCTCCCTCCCTCCCTTCCAGATCATTTCCTTCCCTTCTCTGATGTCAATCTGGCTGTACTCAATTTCTTCTCATGCCTCTGACGTCTGTCTTCGTCTCCCTCCGTCCCTCTCTTTGTGCCTGTGTGCGTGCGTATGTGTGCTTGTGACTGTGCCTCCAACCAACGGACAGATCCATCCATACATCCATCCATCCATACATACATACATACATCAATCGAGCAACTGAAAAACCCCGTTCAATCAAGCAAGCAAGCAAGCAGTCAATCAATCTTCCAGTTCCTTCGACCTCCCTGCCCCCCCCCCCTCCTGCCAGATCTGACTAAAGTTCCTGTCCATCACCTCTTTGACAGACACGAACCCTGAGGTCTTCTCTGGGTCCCTGCCTGTCTCCTCGTTGTTCCCCTTCCCCTCTCCCCCCCTGACCTTGATCAGTTGGTGGGAGGAGTCTTCTTCCTCTTCCAATGCCACCACTGGGACACGGGACTCGTAGAAGGGGTAGAAGAAGAAGGGGAAGGAAATGCGGGGGGAGGGGGAGAAGTGGTGTTCGACCTGCAACCACAGTCAGGCAGGGAGGGAGGGAGGGAGGAAGGCACGCAGCGGGCGACAAACAAATTAAGGGCGAATTGATGTTGCAGATACAAATGAAGTTCAGCACACAAAGAGATCCGGGAGAGAATGAAGACAGGGAGAGAGAAGAAATAAAGAAAGAAAAGGAAGCACCGATCCTTCCTCCCTTCAGACAAACCAAAAAAAGAAGTTCGGAAAACGAATACACAGACATTCTGAGAGGAGGACCTCATTGCTCCCCCCCTGGCAGTCTCCGTAAGCCACTCACTGTCTGTCTGTCTCTCCTTTTTCATTCATTCACTCTTCTTCCTGGTCCCCCTCCCCCCCCCCTTTCGCCCGACGCGACGAAGGGAGAAAGCTGCCTCCCGAAGCGAAGTGTAGACAGACAGACTATATGGTTTCTTTCTCTCCTTTTCTTCATGAACGAAACAGACAAAAAGAAAGAACACAACAAAGACAAAAGAACATCACGACGACTCCGACAAAGTGGGCAGGGGGCCCGAAAGGTGAGAGTTAAGCGCCCCTTGCCTCTCCACCTCCCGACAGACTTTCACGTCATCACTGGGTTCACACGTCAATTCTGTGCTGCTTCCACTGTAAACAGACAGACAGACAGACAGACAGAGAGACAGACAGAGAAACGGAGAGACGATATAGAAATGAACTGACCCGATGTGGGGTGGAGACGAAAGTGCCCCCTGAGATGTGTTGAAGGAGGTCCCCGATGTTCACGGGGAAGCAGCCCTTCAGAGGAGGTACAGGAATCCACCGGCCCTGTGTGAAGACCTCTAGGGAGGCCTTGGGGGGCGTTGCTGTCTTGTCGTCGTCTCCCGTCTCGGAGACGGACCCGTTGGTGTCATGCGGGGAGGGTTCGTTGGTGGTTGGCATCTTGGGTACAAGCAGAGCTGTGAAGAGACCATTGTCAGTGTGTTTCCCTGCAAAGCTGTTGCAGTTGGCCGGATAGAAGATACAGCGTTGAATGAGGGTGGGGGGGCTCATGAACTCGTCCAAGAAAGTTTCCTTGTGTCCCAGTAGAATGGAAAATGCCTTGCACAGCGGGGGCATGACTTTGTCCACAACCTCCCTTCTGAGTGCCGCCGTTGACGCGGCAAATCCGGGTGCAGTGGTCTCGTCAGGCAGAAACGTCCTGCCCATAAAGTTGGCCCTCCCCTTCTCGCCCTCTACTTCCAGGCCGTCATCAAAGATCTCCTTCGGATCGGCACCCCTGGTTGAGTCTAGAGTTTCCCCCCCCGCGGGCACGTAGCCTCTACACGTCTTCGGAGTGATACTTTGGTGTTCTTGGGAGAATTGGAGTTTCTTCTCAAGGGGCAGAGAGAAGAATCGCAACGCAGAGACTGTTGCCTCGTTCACGATTTCTTCGCCAATGCCATGATCAGAGGCGTAGAAGAAACCCTCCGTTGTGCAGGCGCGCCGCAGCTTTTCCAACTCTTTGGGACACAAACAGCGCAAGGCACTGAGAGATATGATCGGCAGATTCGCGCAACGCTCTGCCATCTTGCTCGGACTGTTGTTTGCTGTGACTGTGCTCGTTGCAGAACTGAAGAAGAACTGAGGAGGGTATATGAACAATTCGCGGCGGCCTCTAAGCTCCTCTCTGTCTGTGCGCAGCTGACCATGCCTTGCCCTATCTTGGTCTTCAGACTCTTCGAAGAGCGTTCGATCCGGACGACGGCAATTTTCCATTCATGCTGCAGCAGCTATTCTGCAATCGATCAGTCTGACAGTCTGAGAATGTGCATTTTGACCTTTAAAGGAGCTAGCCGGTTGGGGACGTCCTAGCGGTGCATGCTCGTATATGCATGCATGGCTAAAAACTCTATTTGACGAATCAATCCATGATTGCATGAGTAGTGAGGGGGGGGGGAGGAACGCGATCACGTGATTCCTGATCTCATTCATCTCCTCTCGCAAGAAAGCGGGAATGAAAGGTACCGACCGGCGGCTTAAAATTCATCCATCCATCCACCAATCGATTGATCAACCAATTAATCAGTCGGCATCACGTCAAATAAATGCCTGCCTGCTGAAAGAACGACTGGATTGATTTATTTATTCATCCATTAATTGTTCAATTAAATCGAACTCTACTCACAGAAATATTAATTGAAAGACTAGAGAGGTGAATTCGCCAAAAGGCAGTCAGAGGACGACGCTGGAAGGAAGGAAGGAAGGAAGCAAAGAAAGAAAGAAAGAAAGACAGAAAGAAAGAAAGAAAGAAAGAACGAGAAAAAGAAGAATCCAAAATTCCTTTAATTTTTTTCACTCACCCACCTACCTATTTGATTCGATTGGAGGATTCAATCCATCGACTCGCGGGGACGCATATCACCCCGGAGGTCTGCACGAGGGGGGTCAATGACGGTTCGAGGGCGGAGGGATGGCTTCAAATCCGAGGGGGGGGGGGGTTAGGTTTTGGAGGGCGGAGGGATGGCACGCGAGCCCGTTGACCCCCCCCCCCCC
>JAHBMJ010005161.1:57250-69750 GCA_018398765.1 Chromera velia | reverse complement strand
TTAGTGCCGCTCCCGTCAATCGATGGTTTTTCAGCTTCTCAATCCCCTTGAGAAGCTTGTCTACCTTGCGGAGCTTTTGCATACAGAAATAATCCACAATGAAGTGTGAGACATACACAGAGACGGAAGAAGACGGTACATTGACGCATACATACACACACGTACGTACACGAAGTGCCAATCTAGCCTATTTGATCCCATCCGACATGTACTTATATCCAGGCTATCATACAAAGCAAGGTGACTCACCATGGTGAAGTTCTGCATCGTCTTACCATACCCGGACAGGAAGAGATCGATCAATGGTGTATGGTTTGTGGTTGTTTCACAAGAAACGCAAGGAGGGGGTCTTGAAAATTCCTTCATCTCTAAAATTTTGTACGATAACGATGCCTAGCTGCTTTGACAGAACCGCTAAAGCACCCACGTCTCCCCTTCTTGGACAATCTGTCCAAGCTAGCCTCCCACCTTGCAAACTCTGTCTCTTGCTGCCCTCATACTTCTATAAGTGAGGACCCAGAAATACGGCCAGAACCTGCCGGCTTCTTTTTCTTCTCTCGCCTAACGGGCATGCCGCTCTGCCGGACTCTCCGGTCGCCCTGGTGGCTGGGCGGGTTGCCGTCGCTTCTGGGGCACTTGCTGCTTCTAGTGCTGCTGCTGTTGGGATTAGGATTGGGGCGGGGGCTGGCGAGCTGTCTTCCGAGGCGGCATAGTGGCTGCATGTACTTAAACAGGGACAACACAAGATTGAACTTTTTTTCAAGGTGAAGTTTTAAAGGGGAGAAACGAAACAGTGATCAAAGCAGCTGAGAAAATAGGTAGGCAGGGAGGCGGGCGGGTAGGCAGCGGCAGGCAGGCAGGCGGCAAGGTCAAAAAAAGAAGAGGGAGAGTTGGAGAAGTCACATAGGTAGGAAGAAGAGCGAAGAAGAGGTAGGCTAACTGACCCTTCTTTTGCAGGTAATCCTTTACTGCATCGAGTTTTTTGAACTCCTCATTCGCTTCTGCCTCCCTGCCCAGGTTTTTGTCTGAACAAAAGCATAAGCAAACGGACACACACGTGGGGGGGAGGATGTGCGCACAAACTCCATTATCACACTATGGTAATCGTTGAAAAGAAACTATGAAAGAGAATGTTTGAAATTCCACGTCAACCCACTGGTAAGCCAGTGTACCGAACCAACAATTAAGCTGCCATCTCACTGTTAAAACCGCGATAATCAATTTGAAATCGGCACTTCACTGTGCATTTCTGAATGATCACCATAGTGAAGTATAGTGAAGGAAGTAGTGACACCCGGGACCTCAAAACTCGACCTAGGCTGTGCTATCCTATCAATAAATCAAGCAACCAATGAACCAATCGAACAAAAAAAGCATACTTCCAGATGTAGCAATTAACTAAAACACACACACTGTTACACAAGCACAGAGAAAGACCCTTTCCTCACCTGGGTAGAGCTTAGGTGGAAGGCTTTTCCCTTGTAAGCCTTCTGAATCTTGGAGTGCCAAAAGGAGCCCTTCTCGGACAGGCCAAGAATGGCAGCTAAGACAAAAGTCTCCAATCGAGGGAGCTCTGCAAGCATAAAAGGGGGCAGTCAAGAAGAACACAAAGGAGGGACAGACCAGAGAAAAGTGCACCTGTGTTATTCATTTATTTGATGAGTAGCCAGAAGCTCAAGCCCCCGCCGGCTCACATAGCGTCCTCTTAGAGCGGTCTCAGGATAGATCATCGATAAGGCAAAGAGCCGATACCCAAAGAACACAAGGCAACAAAAAATTAAAACGTTGCTTCTATCCTAGCTTCTATCAAAAAAACGAGAATTTAAAGGGGAAATCTAAACATACATGCACAGCTTGTAAAGCGAACAGACAGCTCAACTCCCAAGTTGTGCATCGAAGCTCTACATATCAGAAGGAGACAAGAGCCGTTGTATACCCCTTTTTTTGGCAGGGCCAGCTGGTTTTCACTTTTCTTGTCCCCTTCTTCCTATCTTTCTTCCTTCCTTCCTTTCTTCCTCTCTCTCTCTCTCTCTCTCTCTCTCTCTCTTTCTCTTTCTCCCTGAATGAGTGAGTGAGTGAGTGAGTGAGCGAGTGAGTGAGTGAGTGAGTGAGCGAGCGAGCGAGTGCCACTCGGAGTGCATGAGTGAGCGAGTGAGTGAGTGAGTGACTTAGTGAGTGAGTGAGTGAGTGAGTGAGTGAGAAAATGAGTGGGTGAGTGAATGAGCGAGTGAGTGAGCGACTAGGTGAGCGAGTGAGTGAGTGAGCGAGTGAGTAAGTGAGCGAGTGAGTGTGTGAGTGAACGAGTGCATGCATGAGTGAGCGAGTGAGCGAGTGAATGAGTGAGTGACTTTAAGTTAGTGAGTGAGTGAGAGAATGAGTGAGAGAGTGAGCGAGCCAGTGAGTGAGCGACTGGATGAGCGAGTGGGTACGTGAGTGAGTGAGTGCGTGAGTGAGTAAGTGAGTGAACGAGTGAGTGAGTGAGCGACTGAGTGAGTGAGTGAGTGAGTGAGCGAGCGAGTGCCGCTCGGAGTGCGTGAGCGAGCGAGTGAGTGACTTAGTGAGTGAGTGAGAGAATGAGTGGGTAAGTGAACAAGCGAGTGAGTGAGCGACTGGGTGAGTGAGTGAGTGAGCGAGTGAGTGAGTAAGTGAGCGAGCGAGTGCATGAGTGAGCGAGTGCGTGTGTGAGTGAGCGAGTGAGCGAGTGCATGCGTGAGTAAGTGAGTGAACGAGTGAATGAGTGAGTGACTTAGTGAGTAAGTGAGAGAATGAGTGAGAGAGTGAGTGAGCGACTAGATGAACGAGTAAGTGAGTGTGCGAGTGGGTACATAAGTGAGTGAGTGTGTGAGTGAGTAAGTGAGTGAACGAGTGAGTGAGTGAGTGAGTGAATGAGTGAGCGAGTAAGTGAGCGAGTGAGTGAGCGAGTGAGTAAGTGAATGAGCGAGTGAGTGCATGAGTGAGTGAGTGAGTGAGTGAGTGAGTGAGCTAGTGAATGAGTGAGTGACTTAGTGAGTGAGTGAGAGAATGAGTGAGAGAGTGAGTAAATGAGTGAGCGACTGGGTGAGCGAGTGAGTGAGTGTGCGAGTGGGTACGTAAATGAGTGAGTGCATGAGTGAGTAAGTGAGTGAACGAGTGAGTGAGTGAGTGAGTGAGTGAGTGAGCGAGTGAGTAAGTGAGTGAGCGAGTGAGTGAGTGAGTGAGTGAGCGAGTAAGTAAGTGAGTGAGCGAGTGAGTGCATGAGTGAGTGAGCGAGTAAATGAGTGAGTGAGTGAGTGAATGAGTAGCGGTTCAACAAGCACCCATAAGGTAGACCAAGGATGCAGACAGAGAATGCCATAGAGGAAATTTAGAGCTCAGCCTGAGCAGAAAAAAAAAAAGAGGAGAAACTGAAAGATGGAACGAACTAACCCTGCCAGCAGAAGAAACTTCCGTGGCCGCAGAAGGAGGAGAGGATTCAGAAGGGCCCCTCGCAAATCTCTGAGATTGCTCGGGGGCACTGGCTCCTGTCTCCCCTCCCCCCCCTCCATCTCCTGTCTCTCCCCCCGTCACTTGTTGACTCTCTCTTTTTCCATGTGCCACCTTCTGCAGTGAAAAGAATGACAGACAGACATATAAAGAGGATCCAGGGTTCAGTTGATACACATACGGATGTAGGGCAGCAGGGGGAAGTGAGAGAGAACAAAGAGAAAGCATACAGCAGACTGAGCTCATAAAGGGGGGAGGGATGGGAAAATATAAACCAGAATCATCAAAGAAGAAGAGATTTCTCTAAAGGCGTACATGGAATGAATTCTCAAGGATAGGCAAAAGAATGGAAAGATAAAAGAAAAATTCCTTCTTTTCCGCAGGACTGAGAAAGCAATTCCCCAACCATTTGGATGGTACCCAGGAAGAATGAAGACAGACCTTCCGCCCAAGCACCTCTTCACCATCTGTAAAATCGGACTCCTCATCTCAGTCCACACCAGAGGAGTCCAATGCAGAGTTTGTTATACAAGTCGGGGATACGGCCACCATTTTTGTCATAAAGGCTGCTGTCTCCATCTCTAAAAGCCTCCTCAAGGCCGGAATTTACACCGTCTCCATCGATCTGTTGTATCCACTGCCACCTCTCCCACTGCCGTTAGGTTTGGAAGAGAGTTGGGTTAGAAGAGGGAAAAGGAACACTGCATATCCGGGGGAAAGTCTTACGAGCTCTGTCCATTCTTTATTTAATTCATCATCGAGGTTTCTTCTGCTGGCAGAGGAGGCTCGTCTTCTATTGTTTCTCCTCAATAAAACAACAATAACAATACCTATATATATGCGGACGGTATGTTGAATGTCGTACACTGCGGTTTCTGCAAGTGTGGCTGGCTCTTCAGAAGGAATAGACTGGCTTTTAAGAATATGCACAGACCTGCTGGCTCTTCAGAATAGACCATCTACTTGATAGATTAGCTTTTGAGCTTTGTCTTTTTCGAACGGACGTCTGTTTGTTTTTTTTAGCTATGCGAAAGTGCATTTGAAGTTCGTCGCATGCACAGGCCGCGGTGTTACGAGATGTTGCAGCAAGAGTCCGTGAACAGTTACTGTTTATTTTTGTAAACGAGAGCTATTAATAGTGGGTGTGCATCGTGCACTACATGAGCGTGCTAAAGAATTACGGACGCGGATTTCTCCCTTTTACATCAGTGGGTTAACTCAATAATCATTATGGCCCCATTATGATAATGACGTAATGATTATGGACATGACTCGCAGTGTTTCATAATGATTATGACTGATTATCATAATGATCATAATAATTATGATTGATTATCATAATGACAATAATAATTTTAGGTGATACAATAAAAATGATCTGCATTTTAATCTAGTTTACTCAAAGAAGTAACCTATATAAGATCACTAAAAGTTACTATAAGCTTGAATTTAATTATTATAGCCTGAGTATTGAAGCAAAACATTAACACCATACTATGAAAATGCATTGATCCATCCCCGCAGATTTTTGCGTCCTTCTCTTTCACATAGTAGATCAGCCATAATTCGAATGCGATCAGCCACTGACTCAATGGGGAAAACAGCATATTCCCCGAGCTGCACACACTTATACCACGGAATCAATTTTGTTCTGGGCCAATTTTGTTCTGGGCCAAGTGCAACGAGTTCGTTTTCTAGAGATGTGCAAGCTGATCACTGGCTCGCTTTTTCTGTACGGTGGACGAACTGACACTCTGGCTTCTCCTCCACTGTTAATTCATCTCATCAAACCGAGCTCTATACCATTCACGATCTTTCGGCTCCCATCTCTGCGAAATGGAAGTGCATATTGAGAAGAAGATGGAACAGCTCGTCCGACGTATCCTGAGAGAACCCAGACCAGTCGGCCTTCCTCCCAGTCTTCCCCCGTCTTAGCCAGCGTCAGCTGCCCCGTCTCAATAGAACGCTGAGTCTCCTGCAGGCTCCCCCGGAGAAGGGGGAGTTGCAACCACTGTCAACGCCGAGTTCAGCAAGTATATGGAGGAAATCGTAGTGAACAGAGACAGAGTGGAGCTCGGGAACCTTTTTTTTTTGTTCAACAGGTCGGTGTACTCTTTGGCACTCTTTTGACCTCGGCCAACAGTTCCAAAATTTTAAGTGCTGAATTCTGTTTTGCGCTCTCCATTCTATTTTGCTGCAGAGGTGATACGACGCACTGTGATCGGGAGTTTTGGAGGGGAGCCGAACTCCTGCGCCCCTGCCTGAGGTTTCCGAACTCTGCAGACCTCCGAGAAGGGGACAAGCGGGTGAAACTGCTGGAGTCCTACATTACCTCTGCAACCGGGAAGACCATAGTCGACAACAACAACCTGACCTCCAAGTTATACAAGGTGATTTTCAAGGGTTTTTTCAGCGAGTTTGGCTCTTGTCTCCCCCCCACGCTGAATCTCCATGAAGCCGGCAAGGATCCAAAGCGGTTTCTGAAGCAGCTGAGCCTTCTCAGTGGACCGGGAAGTGAATATTATCATGACGAGATAAAGGGAGAACTGAAGGCGCTGAGAGAGTCAGTCGGCCCATTTTCTTTCCTTTCCTCTTGGTCTTTTGAACTTTCCATCTTTCTTTCCTTCTTTCTTTCTTAGAGTACCACTGGCATTGAAGGACAGTGTCACCCGTTCACAGACAGAGGGGGCGGCAGCAGCTGCTACAGCTATGTCATCATCTTCGTCTTCCTTCCAACCCTTCCGAATAGCTCCCATGCATCGTCTCCTACAAGTCGAGACGGTATGCATGAGGACTAAAAGACGTTCCTCTCTCTCTCCACCCACCCAGCACCCAATCCCCCTGCCTCTGGTGGCTGTCGGTCCTTTGTGTTTGTGAGATGCTTCTCCGTCCCCCCACCTAACACCCAACCCCCATGCCTGTAACGAGTTTTCTCTGGCGGCTGTCGGTCCTTTGTGTTTATCTCAGAGAGATGCTTCTCTCTCTCCCTACCAAACACCTAACCCCCTTGCCTGCAACGAGTTTTCTCTGGCGGCTGTCGGTTCGGCCTTTGTGTTCGCGTATGTTTGGGAGACGCTTCAAACCCTTTCATAAATTGTGACATCGCACGAATTGAATGAGTGACACGGCGGTCTCTATTAAATCCTGCACAGCCCGTAATTCAAGCTGTGCAGCCTCCAGAACTTGAAAAAAGAAAGGCAACAAAAACAAACATAATCATTATTTGAATTATCACATAATGATTATGTGAATTATACATAATGATTATGTGACTACATGTTCATATACTAATCATTACGAGATTATAATGAAAATGATGGTTCTAAATATATTTCAAATTCATAATGACAATTATGTTTATAATGATTATGTCCATTACAAATGATATAATGGTATAATGATTATAGGATACTGATGGTTACACCCATAATGATTATGACTTTCAAAGTCACTATGAGATTTTATAATTATTATGAAGGTACCTCTTCGAGTTAACCCACTGATATAGGGAAGTGGATCGCGCTGGATGGAGACAAAGCCAAGCCAGGCTACAGTTTTTGCCAAGCCAAGCCAAAAGAAGGAGGCCAAAATGAGCTTTAGAGGGAGATCTGAAAGTGAAAGGACGTAAATCAATCTAGTCTCATCATCATCAGCCTATATTTAATCCATCATTATCGTATTATAGAATAAAATTATCCAGCTCTTTTTTTTTTCTTTAATTTACTTTAATTGAACTAGATTTCAGTAGAAAGAGAGACAGACTATACATTCTTTCTGAGGTAGTCTGAGAGCCTATATACAGGTCTAGTTAGGTCTAGCCTATATGGGTCTAGTTAGGTTAGAGGAAGAAAGAAATCTTCAGGTGGAGAATTAAGAGCTAGGGGAGTGAAAGAGAGAGATAGAAGAGAGAGAGAGAGAGAGAGAGAGAGAGAGAGAAAGGCAGAAAAGTCTACTATGGTATACATAATACATACATCAAACAAAAGCAAACGGAAATAGACTGCAGCTCACTTTGTTTGAAAAAGTATCAGAAGAAAGACCAAGAGAGGGAATGAAAATAGAGAAAGAAAAACTGGGACAGGTGCCTTTCTGTTATGGAAGGGTAGCACCAAGAGGAGAACACAGAAGGAGAGCAGCCGGCCTGCAGAGTGGGAGACAGGGCATTAGTGGTAACAAAGGGAAAAGTGCCAGAAAGAGGAGGGCAAAGAATGCCATTGAAGGAGAGACTTTGCCCCTTTTGCAAAAGATGGATGGAAACAGAGGTGTTGGAGGACGAGATCCATGTACTGATTGAGTGTCCGATATATGATAGGGAGATATAGGGAGAGAGCGGACATGTATAGAACATTAGGAGCGGACTGGAACGAGGGAAGAGAAAAGAGGGTAAGAGAAGTTTACGGAGAGAAAAGAGAAGAACAAAGAGGAAGACTGCACACTGAGGCTCTGTTCACATTCTTGATGAACAAAGAGCATAGTGCGGTGGATGAGTTTCTGGGGAGGGTGGCATTTAGAAGAAGAATGTTTAAGGAAAGCCCAGGAAGGTACGCACCTAGAAGCTCATTAGATGAAACAGTATTAGCACAGAAAAAATAAAAGGAGGAACGGAAAGAAGAAAAGAGGAATACAAGACTATCCTGGAAGCGATGGAAGCAGGAAGACAGCTCAGGGAGGGAGAAGGAGAAATCGTTGAGAAAAGAATGGAAAGAGGACGTGTAGAAAGTCAAAGTGTCCTTTCATCCTGTATCATTGAATCGATCTTTGGAGCAGTCCCTTCTGAGCAGCCCATAGACCACAGCATGTAAAACGCAGACAGATTGTTATTTTAAAACTTGTTTGTTAGCGGCCTGGGAAACCAGGCGGGCCACGGGGTGTGGTCTGAGCCTCAGCGATGAGGTACACCCCCCTGCCGTTTGCAGGGGCGACCTCTATAAGACAAAACGGCGACAGTGGTCTAGGGCACCATTAATCACTTATCACTTAACTTCATTCGTAGATATTAATTTGTGATCATAAAATAAGAGTACTAAAAACTATCATAACACTGTGTTTAACTAAGTTTAGCTGCATATCGAGCCAAGCAAACCGTGCTGCAAACGTCAAAGTTTGACGCTCATTTCATTTTAGGTGCCGATAACAATAGTAACATAGATGGTAAATAATGCTGATGATGATAAAATAAATCTCAAACATTAATTTCAGTTTAAATTAAAGCAACAGAATTTTGATTAGAAGTCCAGAGGCTCTACAGCAAATCGCCCCGCCGGACACAAATACCGCATACACCGCGCAAAGCTTTCGGAGTCCCGACCTCCTTGAACCCATAACCAATATTCCTTCCAAGAAGCGGCCCGACCTTTTGGTTTCCCCGCATCAGGAGCTGAAGCGACACTCCCGGTGACTGCTGCAGTCTCCGTTTCTCCCCCCTCTCCCAAAGAAAGCCGATTGTCAGGATGTACCGGCGGCCCCGAGGACGGGCGCTGATGGGTTGGGGAAATTGGGACACCTGGAGAGCTGTCCCCTCCATTCTGCAGGGGATAATTTGGGGTTGCCCCTTCAATGGTAGCCTGACTGACCCCGGGCTGAAGTTGAGCCGTCGGTGGCGTTGGTGTTCTATTGATCTGTGTGATTGTGAGGGAGGACGACGAAGACGAAGAAGGGGCAATCAGCAGAGACCACAGAACACCAGAAGGGGGGGGGGGTTCAGGGGACAATGCAGAATTTTGCCTTCCAGATCCGCGAGGAGTCTGTCCTCTCGGTGTATAACTCTGCAGAAACCCCCCCGCCCCCTCTGCCCCCGATCGTTGCGGAGGCGGCAGCTGAGTCCCCGCGGTTCCGTGAGCAGCTGCAACTCTCAACAGAGGGAACAAAAGATTGTTGGGGGGGGCAGGGATGTCCCCCCCCCCTACCGGTGGCTGCCCCCCCCTACCGCCACCCTGCTGAGAAACCGAGGAGACGCCGCCAGTGACTGACAGCGACTGTCTGGGAGTCTCCCTGCCCCCTCCCGAGGACTTCCGGGGAAAGATCGAGAGCGCTCTGGAGTCTTTGGAAGCCTGCGAGGACAAAAGGAAGAAAGGAAGGAAGAAAGGGAGGAACGTGTACAGGGAGTAAGGAAAGCGCATAGACAGGAGAGAGAGGTAGGACACTTACTTGCAAGAAAGAGGCAGCCAGGGAAAAACGAGAAGAGGACCGCTTAATTCAAATGAGAGAGACTCATACAGGAAGCAAGGAAGGAAGGACGATCCGGTTCCTCTCTCTTCTCTACCTAACTCCCAGCTGGTGCACTTCCAACCAAACCTCAATGAAACGATAGAGAGTTGAAGTGTCCACACAGATGAATGATTTTCCTTCCATGCGGAACAGCGATCTCCTGAGAAGTGCGATCCTACCTGCCTGCCTCCCTACCTGCAAAATCTGCAGAGACGCGTCCCAGGTGCTTGACGATTCCACAGCACTCGCTCTTGCGGAGTTGCCATCTGAGGAGTGGGGGAACGTTCGGAGTCGTTTCTTTGCGTCTTCCACTGAGAGGCTCCCTGGAGGCCACAACAACCGGATATCCACCCCCCTCTGCATCAGACGCAAAGCCGCAGACGTCCGAGGGGTCCCACCACTCCTCTCTCTGTCTTCTTCATTTCCCCCCCCGAGTGCACCTTCCGTCTGTCTTGCCCCCGTTTGTCTTTGAGGTCCCCCCCCCGTTGCCATTCCCCCCACCCCGTTCCTCGAGGGTGCCTGGGGATTCGGATTCGGGTGCGGCCAGTGGAACCCCGCCGTCTGAGCCCGAGATGGGGAGTTGACCACGTCGTCTCCCCCCACGGAACCTTCTGCTTCGTTCATCCATCCATCCATGCATCCATGCATGTATCCGTTCATTCATCCATCCATCGATTCTCTCACCCACTCGTTTGTTTACATAAAGGAGGTAGGGAAGGAAGGAAGGAAGCTATCCAGCGATGCATCAAGATCACTCCCTCATCACACCGCTTTCATCAGATATGAAACAAAAAGAAGGGCATGTATCGTATAACCGAAATATGAACATGAGCAATAAAGAAAGCGAACGACAAAAAGGCGTCTAGACATTGTGCCAAAAAGTCGCCAAACATTGTGCCTCTTGCTGCCTGCCTACCCGCCTGCCTTCCTGCTTGCGAATCACCCCCCTTTGTCCTCAGAAAAAATGCTCAGGCAGTCCCCTGGAAAACATGGCTACATCCTCACTCCGAGCAACATGGCACAACACGCTTCCTGACTGACTGACCAACCAACCAACCATCGTCTTCAAAAAGTGGCGGCAGACTCGGAGAGACGAGCCGGTTTCGGACCTGCCCGTACCCTCCCGCCCTTGCCCTCTGCATCGCCCCCCCCCCCGCTGCTGCAGCCGGCATGAGTGCCCCCCTGCCCCCTGGAGGGATCGGCAGACTCTCCTCCGACGCGACGGACACAAAGTGGTTGAACGGGTCGTCCTGCAGCAGAGACGAGTGTCAACGGACACACCCAGAGAGGAATCATCAGAATTAGTGGCTGTAAGGGCGAAGAAAAAACTGGCCGGGCAAATGGTTGAAATGGATTCCGGTAGAGTGACGGGCACAGACAACAATCAAGACGATAACTGGATCGCACGAGGGGAAGGGTTTCCGCCAAGCGGGTGCATGTAGGACACTGAAAGCGCAGGAATTGGGGGGAAGCAACCAGCCACAAAATAGTGTCGGAAAGAGAGGAAAGCATACAAACAAGGTGACATGGAGAAAGTTTGCATCTACCCATGCATCTACGCATTCACCATCCCCGAGTTACACGATGAAAACTGGACAGAGATAACGCAAACCACTCCCTTGTTGACAGGCTTACTCTGGAAGACATCTTCAAATGCATTCATTCTTCCACAAACATGCAGAGACGGAAAGTGAGCGAAGATGGGAGGCAGCCGAGTCAGCAAGCAGGAGATGAGCAAGTGAGTGACACAAGACAGTGAGAGAGTCTGCATGCTCGGGATAACTCTACAACGCACAGGGGACGAGAGACAGCATCGATGGTCAGAAGCGAGAGCAGACGTTCTTCGTCTGCTGACTCCGCTTGGCAAACACCGATGCAGAGGCAAGGAAGCAGCAAAACGATAGCAGCTGAGCGGCACACAGGAAAGGAAGGAAACAGACTGGGGAAATTCGAGTGCAATCTGTAGGCTGCTCTTTCACCAGCTTTACTCAGTCTCTGCCAGAATGATACATAAACAAAGGCGCGACGCACGATCGATCCATGCACCCCACCCACCTCGTCCCTCAGGGTCAGGACTGGAGAAGCTGCCAGCACGGCCTCACCTGCAGAGCAAAGCGGAGTCGTATTGCACAGATAACCTATCTCCATCGTATCAGTGGTTACTTTGCAACAGTTGTGAGAGGGTTCTGCAATTAAGGATCCGTCTCTGATGCCTTCAAACTGAGCTCTCCTGTCTCGCTCTGCCCTCTGCTTACCGTCTGGATCGTCATCGATCTGCTGAGAGATTGCTGCGTCTAGCTGCTCAAAATTCTGCGTGATGGGTCTTCTAGGGTGCAGAATGATGAGCTCCTCCACTTCCTCCAGATCGTCGTCACACCTTGTGCAGGAGGAACAACTGAGAAATCTCTCAAAGGCAGACATTCCAACTTTACTCAGCAAAAGATTGACAAAACAATCGGGATCTCTCTCTGCCCGCAGTGAGGAAAGGCGATTCCGTCAAGTGCGAGGACAGAAGCTAATCCAGCCCCTGCATTTGATGGGGGGAATTGCTTTTCTTTGCAAAACAGCGGTCGAGCGAGCACCAAGCAACACACGGGCCGAGACGAGAGAATCTTAAGACTGAGTGTGCAATCGTCAGTCTAAATTCTCTATGCGCTGCCACTTTGAGACAACGGTTTACCTCTCACTCATCCAACGACTATATATCTGGATGATGCTTCGTCGCGGCGGAAGGAAATGGAGTGAAAGTCCACGTGCCAAATCCTGGCAATCAATTTTCATGATCCTTCAGACTCCAGACACACGCGGAGGGCATGCACGCATATATGGCA
>JAHBMJ010005161.1:10000-48191 GCA_018398765.1 Chromera velia | reverse complement strand
CCCTCAGGAGCACCGTCCAAGACCCCAAGTGCGTTGAACCCTGAGGCGTACGAACCTCCCATGACTGTTTTGGTCAGTCTTCCGTCGGGTTACTTGCTCATGTCCGGACACAATTAAGGGTGGCTGGGCGGTTTCTACATGTCGGGCGTTTTGTCTTTAGATTGCATTTCGAAGCACCATGTGAGCCGTCAGTCATTTCTACCAATTGCGTAAGATTCTGAAGGCCAACACGCCACAGAAGCCGAAAGCTGCTTTTGGAGGACCATGCTCCGTTCTTGATCAAAGGTCCAACGAATCACCTTGCTTCATGTTTTTTTTCTGTTTGTTCGTTTATGAATGGCTTTCGTGTTCCACCCATTTCTTCACTGTTGCTTTAAACAACACCCATGGCCTGTGGTCGTGAGACTTCTTTTCGTTTTTTTTTTTGCTTTTAGGGAGCAATGGATGCCTTCGGTTTGGGGGTCCTCCGTTGGTGGAATACCGGAAATACGGCAGGGGGGGAAGATGAGTCGATGGTGCAGCACGGTCAGCAGGAGACCCACCAAGGCGGCGGGGGAAACGAAAACGGCGGCATCATAGGACATATGGACGACCCAATGTCGGGAATTGCGGGTTTAAACTAGTTCACATTTTAAATGCGATACGTGGTCACTATTGTGACCTTCGAGTTTTCCTTTATCAACTTCTATTTTAATTGATTTTAAATGACGTTTTATTATTTGCTCTAGTATTTTGCTTCTATTGGATGTTTATTGTTTTGCAAACAAACTAAAACAAACAAACATTGTATGTCATGCCTGGTCCCTCAGTTATACACAACAGTTGGTGAGAACCCATTTGGTGGCTCTCTGTTTTTAATTGTCATCGGTTACTGCATAACAAAATAAAAAATCCACTCTAATACTACTACTAGTACACTCAATCTTAAACGCAGTCAATAGTGTTGAGTGAGTAAGTATAGGTAAGTATTTGAACATTAATTTTATTTATTTTTGAATGGGAAAGTTACCTAAACCCTCACTTTTCTTGAGAGATTTTTTCTTTTTTCCAAATCAAAAAAACTATGCAAGTGAAAATTTTATCTTTTTTTAAAAAAACTGAATACTTCATAGTGACTGATTTCTTTTAAGATCTTGCGATAGCCTAGATAAGTTACAGCTCCTGTTGGGTCGGTCTCAGGCATGTATGAGGCATACAAGACTGTTATAGTTATAGTTTGACGAGTACAAACGAGGGTGGGTGGGTCGGTCAAAACAATCTTGTTTAGCACCTCGGATTTTCAACATGAAAAATTAAAACGATCTTAGGTATCACCCCTATTGAAATACATTAATGTCATAATTGTAGCTATAATAATAGGTAGAGCCACTACCGAGCTAATATTGCTGAGCTAAGAAAAAGCAAATTAGAGTGGCTAAAAAACGTGTACATAGAACAACAGATACGTACACAAACTTATATACACGCTACCATAATATACATCTTAAACAACATATGCAGAAACACACTGCTTTATCTTTACTCTATCTCTATTCTTCATTGCAATCCGTTTTCAAAGAGCTTTCTTCTTGATTCCTCATTGACTTGATTTCGTTCTTTTAGAGATTCTAACCTAACCTTCTGAACATGATCACTTCTCCTGAAGATATCTCTTCGGAACATAAGATCTTTGCTCTGGCTGGTCTGAACAGGCAGGGAGGACACAACACGCCGACTGAAGAGCTAGTTGGCCTGTTGATAGACTGGGGGCTCAGCCTGATTGGAAAAAAGCTCATCTACATACCTGCAGACACATAGTCTGAAGAGAAACACACTTTTTCTGTGTGGAAAAAGAAAGACCATAGAGGAAAATGCAAGTGCGGCCATGGAACCTCCTTTCCTTTTACTGGAAGGTCCAATCGAACATCCATTCTGCTCCCGCTGTCGTTGTCTTCGGGCTTGCTTCGCCAGCACTTGTGTAGTCCTAAGAGCGTTCATCTGTAGATCCCGACGCATGGAAGTCGAGGGTTGCCATACAAACGTTGAATTGACTCCACGGCAAACACAGTGTCACTCGAATGTGCAATTTGAAACTGACAAACAGAAAGAAAAGGGACGAGGAAAAATAAAGTTGTGAGTAGTTACGAAAAGTTTTTGATAAACGGTGAGTACGTAGATCAGTCACTATCTTCTTTGATGCTTGTACATGTTTTGGGTTGTACATATAGATTTTTGTAAATAGACCTTCTTTACCTCGTGCATGCAGCTTCAACTGAAATTCTGAACCGTGAAACTTCCCTTATACTGAGAACCAACTTTTTTAAAGAGTCTTTGGCCTCAAAGATGATCCCTACTTTGTGCTGTTCTCGACCATGCGTGTGCATGGATTAAGAGGTAAGGCCGGAAGGACGCCAAGAGGGCCAAATCTGCCTCCCTGTGCCTGCCCACCTCACTGTCTGTCAGTCAATCAGTCCGCCTAGCTGTTTATGTGTCTACTCTGCGTATGTATATTTGCTTATCTTTTTGTTTGCTTGCTGACTTGCTTGCTTGCCTGTCTACCACTCTCTCTTCCTCCCTTCGTCCCTTCCTCTGTGCCTCCCTACCTGCATTACTCCTAGCTGGCTACCATTGCTAGCATTACTCCTAACAAATTGTGTAAGGACAAGAATGAACAGGCCAAAAATAAATGGCCCAGTCCTTCTGTATTGAGAGTGGCATCAGCATCTCTGCATATTTTCACCTTTTGCCTGCAGGTGCCTGGTGGGGGGTTTAAGATGTCAGCCAGTCAGTCAGCCAGTCAGTCTACCAGTCAGTTACCCGGTCAGTCAGCCACTCAGGCAGTTGGTCAGTCAGTCACTCAGCCAGTTGGTCAGCCACTTAGCTAGCCAGTCAGTCAGTCAGTCACTCACTCAGCTAGCCAGCCAGCCAGCCAGCCAGTCAGTCAGTCAGTCAGTCAGTCAGGCACGTTTTGCAGGGAAAGGTGTAAGGCCAGAGCAAGTAGGAGGGTTAGAAAGGTACAGAATAGACGGCTTTCTAGCCCCAGTTGCCCTCTCTTACTCGCTCTCGTTCAAGAGTTATGTCTGCATCTCTATACATTTTTTTCCTTCTCCGTGCAAGTGGCTTGAGGTGCGTTGAGGTGCAAGCAGTGGGGGGGTTTGCAGGGAAAGGTTTAAGACCAAAGCAAGTATAAGGGTTAAAAAGGTACACAATGGACGGCTTTGCAGCCCCAGTCGCTCTCTCTTACTTGCTCTCATTCAAGAGTTATGCATGCATCTCTATAGATTTTCTTAGTTCTCTGTGTGAGGGTGCGTAGAGGTGAAAGCAGTGGAGGTGTTTTGCAGGAACTAAACCGAATTAGAAGCTGAAGTTAAGACAGTAAAGCCTTCTTACATTTAAAATAATCTTTGATACTGCAGACATTCAATACTTTCATGTCAGATAAAAAAAGTGTTAGAGTACAAAATCGTTCTGAAGGTTGAAAGTGAGGTCACTTTCACTACATGTAACTTACTTCACTTTGCAACTAAAAAAGTAAATATTTATAACTTTTGAACCACAACGAGTTAAAAGCTGAAATTGCAGCTGTAAAGCCTTCTAATATAAACTAATTTGTCCCTTTAATATCCTTTTTATGCTAAAAAAAAAAGTGTTAGAGTACAACATTGTTCTGGAGGTTGAAAGTGAGGTCACTTTCATTATATGTAACTTACTTCACCACTAATTACTAACACTAACACTAACACTAACTTTGCAACTAAAAAAGTATATATCTATAACCTAGTCTATATCTTTTAAACCAGAACAAGTTAGAAGCTGAAATTACAGCTGTAAAGCTTTCTAATATAAATTAATTTATCCCTTTAATATCTTTTTTATGCTAAAGAAAAAAAGTGTTAGAGTGCAATATTGTTCTGGAGGTTGAAAATGAAGTCACTTTCACTGTATGTAACTCACTTCACTTTGCAACTAAAAAAGTGCATATCTATAACCTAGTCTATAACTTTTGAACCAGAACGAGTTAGAAGCTGAAATTACAGCTGTAAAGCCTTCTAATATAAACTAATTTGTCCCTTTAATATCTTTTTTATGCTAGAGAAAAAAAGTGTTAGAGTGCAATATATCGTTCGGGGGGGTAGGAGTGAGGGCAGTGGATAAAGAAGGGGGCAAATGTGCAGACATGAACGCATAACTGTTGAACCACAACAAATGGGATGCTGAGACTGGGGCTGAAAAACCGTTCAACCTGTACCGTTCTTTTTCCTGCCTGCCTGTCTGTCTGTCTGTCTGTCTGTCTGTCCGTCTGTCCGTCCATCTGCCCCGTCCGTCTGTCTCTCGATTTGTCTGTCTGTCTGTCTGTCTGTCTGTCTGTTTTCCTGTCTGTCTGGCTGTCTTTCTCTCTGTTGCCTGCTAGCCTGCCTGCCTGTTTGTCTGTGTGTCTGTCTGTCTGTCTGTCCGTCCGTCCGTCCATCCGCCCCGTCCGTCTGTCTCTCGATTTGTCTGTCTATCTGTCTGTCTGTCTGTCTGTCTGTCTGTCTGTTTTCCTGTCTGTCTGGCTGTCTTTCTCTCTGTTGCCTGCCTGCCTGCCTGCCTGTCTGTCTGTCTGTCTGTCCGTCCGTCCGTCCGTCCGTCCGTCCATCCGCCCCGTCCGTCTGTCTCTCGATTTGTCTGTCTGTCTGTCTGTCTGTCTGTCTGTCTGTTTTCCTGTCTGTCTGCCTGCCTTTCTGTCTGTTGCCTGCCTGTCCGTCTGTCTGTCTGTCTGTCTGTCTGCCTTTCTGTCTGTCCGTCCGTCAGTCCGCCCCGTCCGTCTGCACGCAGACATGTGCAGAAGCAAGAACACAGCAACACAAAGAGAATTTTCCACACAAACTGCTTCTATCAAAGCGGCTCACTGCGCCAAGTGACTGCCTCATGCTACAGCTGGCCCAGCAAATCGGAGTCACAGTTCGGCTGCATAACAACAAGCGAGTCTTTGTGGAGCCAGCAAAAAAACTGACTCGAGTGTCTCCATCACCTCCGTCTGAAAGAGATTCAGGGCAAGCTCCCTCCCCTCTTCTTGGTCAGGGCGTTGTTTTTCGTCTTCAATGGACTTCAGAAGGGCTTTTTATGCGTACATCTCTGAGAGATCTGAAGAATCCGACATGATCGAGGTAACGAAGAAAGAAGGACTGACTGACTGACTGATTTGGCTGAAGACCAAGGGACACTGACGGCGACTGGGAGTAAATGGAGAGCCTATAAGTTTTGAAAGTAAACTCCTAGACTGAACCGAATGCATTTAGAAAGAGTTGAAGATTTCGTCTTGAACAGATCGATCGATCATGCAATCGTTCGATCATGTATATTTTTTTGCGGATCGAATAAATATCAAAATTCTTAATTTAATTCTGCATGCATGCATGCATGCGTGAATAAATCAATTTTGCGCGTATTTTTTTTAAAAAAGAAAAAACAAAATAAAATTATGCATACTTTGGCTCTATTTGGGGAATTTAAAAAAATTGTGCAACAGGTTACCAATCTGTATATATATATATATATGTATATATGTATATATATTGCAACCAGCTGTTGCTGAAGGTCTCCAACAGAATCTCCAGTAAATGACTGTTTCAAGTGTATTCTAAGTGTTCCCCAAAACAGGTTAGCTTATTCTCTTGGATTGCATATCTAGACATTGATCAGTCTTTCATATGCACGCACATACAGACTACATACTGCACATTTTGCTGCCGTTCATGTTTGTATAGGACATCAAAGAGATCCCATGGCTTGCCGTCTCTTTACTCGTCACTCTCACATTTCATGTATCACACATTTTTAGTACACTGGCTGCCTGCAGCACACACACCCGCCGAGAGTTGCGTGACGGCAGCCACGAGGTCATTGCGGAGGGGAGGGGACGCCGTGTGGAGACCGCACAGGAGGTGAGTACAGCCCCCGCAAAATTCCGAAGATACCTACTTCAGCTGACGGATAGGCCGAGAACCTTCTTGGAATTCTTTCACCCCCTTTTTGGCGCCGTCTTTCTTTTTGTATGCCCGCCACCCGTCAGCGTGAACCGAAAAGTCTAGATTCTCCGTTGAAACTCACGGGCACCCTCTCGAATTCTACCTGCTTGCAGAGCAACAGACGAAAAGGAGAGAGAAGGGACACGAAATTACGGACAGGTGCGTCCATCTGCCCTGGCTTTTCCAGATCCATGGAGTCTAGTTCGCTCTCTCTTCTTTTGGAGCCGCGAATCTTTCCCACTATCGTTGGAATGGCTTCCTGTGAACACTTCAAAAACGGTGTGCCAACAACACGAAACGACTGCACCTCTCCCGGCCTGTCCACTTCGATCACCCCCATTCTTCCTTGAATGTAAAAGATCGAAGGCACAGTTGGACTCAAATAAAGACACCGTCTGCGAACAGGTCCCACGCACAGCAACCATATGATATATATATATATATATATATACATGACACATCTGTTCAGAAACCATTAACGGGAGCAGATAGGTCTGTCGCGGTCTGTCTGTCGATTTGTCAGTCTCGTGACACTTCGCCCGACTGTCCGTCATTTTGTCTCTGCACTCTTTTATATTGCCCGCAGATATTCGTCAGCCTATTCCTCTCTCTCTTTTTTCTGGAGAACTGGGAGCCCTCTCTTCTCTCCTCCATTGCAGGTAAACTACGTGACACTGTGCGTATGTGTGGTTGGGTCTGTATGATGAACTCAGTGACTGTTTCAGTTTCTCTTTTGCTTTACAGAGAGACAGTCGGAGAGCTTCGCTCTGCTTTTTAAAAAAAGTATATGCTCTGCGGTGGGACGTACGCAAGTGTTTGAGATCGCAAAAAGGCCTTGGAAGCAACCAAATAAATCCAGTGTCTGTGCTGTGCACTTGTGTGTTCCCCCGTTCCCCTCACAGTCTCTCTGCTTTCCCCAGCTTTCCCAGGAACTTTTTCTGCATGGCTTCAATCTCGTCGAGGCCTCTCTGCACATTCTGTTTTCTCCGGTGGTGTGTGTGCGGTATCTGTTCTCAGATAGGGACGTCAGTGTCTGCGATTGTGAGTTGAACGTGTACCTCTGGGAGTCTGTCTGCTTTCCCAAGCTTTCTTAGGAACTTTCTCTCCGTTCTTGCGTCCCCTGCAGGCCTCTGTGCACCTTCTCTTTCTCCAGTGGTGTGTGCGCGGTCTCTGTTTTTGAGAGAGGTAGGCAAGTGTCTCACTCCGTGCTTATTTGTATGCGTGTGTTTGTATGCATTTGTTGACGCATGATTGTTTGGCTCAGTGTATAGATGGGACAGTTTGTGTTTCACAAAATTGGCCTTTTTTCTTGTGTTTCCTCTCATTTCTCCTTTCTCGGACAGAGTGCACTCTCTCACAGTGGCCTTTCTCTTTCATAATTCTGTCTTTTGTGCCTTTCTGGCTTTCCGTTCTTTCCCTTCCTCCCTTCCTTCCTTTATTCTTTTTCTTTCTTTCTTTCTTTCTTTCTTTCCTTCCTTCCTTCCTTCCTTCCTTCTTTCTTTCTTTCTTTCTTTCTTTTTTTCTGTTTTCTTTTTTTCTTTCTTTCTTTCTTTCTTTCTTTCTTTCTTTCTTTCAGTCGTTCATTCGTTCATTGGTTCATTCGTTCATTCGTCCATTCGTTCATTCATTCATTCGTTCATTCGTCCATTCGTTCATTCGTTCATTCGTCCTTGCTTCCTTTCTCTCTGTGTTTCTTTCTTTGTTTCTTTCAAAATCTTTCTTTCTGAGTTCCTTCTTTCCATTCTCTGTCGTGCTCACCTCTCTCCCTTCCTCCGTGCCTCCCTCCCTCCCCCCCCCTCTTCTTCCTTCAGGCTTCTGCAGCTCCGTTCTGTCTGCCCTTCTGGAGAGGGCGAGGATTTATCCTCTCAGGTCGGCGACGGCGGTCCTTCCTTCCTTCCTCTTTCTTTCATTTTGTCTATCTGTCGAACTGCCTGTCTGCCTGTCTGTTTTTTTGTTTGTTTGTTTGTTTGTTTTCTTTCTTTCTTTCTTTAATTAATTCCTTCCTTCCTTCCTTCCTTCCTTTCTTTTCCTTCCTTCCTTCCTCTTTCTTTCATTTTGTCTATCTGTCGAACTGCCTGTCTGCCTGTCTGTTTTTTTGTTTGTTTGTTTGTTTGTTTTCTTTCTTTCTTTCTTTAATTAATTCCTTCCTTCCTTCCTTCCTTCCTTTCTTTCTTTTCTCCTTCTAACCTTCTTTCTTTGCTTCCTTCCTTCCTTCCTTCCTTCCTCTTTCTTTCCTTCTTTCTTTCTTTCTTTCTTTCTTTCTTTTTGGGAGGGAAAGAATCTAAAGAAAGACAGCTGAACTTTTTGGGAGGGTAACAGATGGAGAAGCAACGCAGCTGGACTTGTTCGCCGGTGAATTGTTGTGCCTTTTTTCGGTCTTTGGCAATTCTCTCTCTCTCTCTCCCTCTCCCTCCCTCTCCCTCCCTCTCCCTCTCCCTCTCCCTCTCTGTCTCTCTCCTCTGTGTTTCTCTCTCTCGCTCTCGCCCTCCCTCTCCTCTCTCTGTTTGTGTGTGTTTTTGTGCCTGCACATGTGTTTGTGTGAACCAGTGTGTGAACCAGTGGAGAAGGAAGCCAGCTGATTCCCCTGAAAGTCTCTCTGCATTCCTCCTCTTCCCCTGAAAGTCTCTGAGCATTCCTCCTCTTCCCCTGAAAGTCTCCCTACATTCCTCCTCTTCCCCTGAAAGTCTCTGAGCATTCCTCCTCTTCCGCTGAAAGTCTCTCTGCATTCCCCCTCTTCCCCTGAAAGTCTCTCTGCATTCCCCCTCTTCCCCTGAAAGTCTCTCTGCATCCCCCCTCTTCCCCTGAAAGTCTCTGAGCATTCCTCCTCTTCCCCTGAAAGTCTCTCTACATTCCTCCTCTTCCCCTGAAAGTCACTCTGCATTCCCCCTCTTCCCCTGAAAGTCTCTCTGCATTCCTCCTCTTCCCCTGAAAGTCACTCTGCATTCCCCCTCTTCCTGAAAGTCTCTGAGCATTCCCCCTCTTCCCCTGAAAGTCTCTAAGCATTCCCCCCCTTCCCCTGAAAGTCTCTGAGCATTCCCCCTCTTCCCCTGAAAGTCTCTCTGCATTCCCCCTCTTCCTCTAAAAGTCTCTGAGCATTCCTCCTCTTCCGCTGAAAGTCTCTCTGCATTCCTCCTCTTCCCCTGAAAGTCTCTCTGCATTCCCCCTCTTCCCCTGAAAGTCTCTCTGCATTCCCCCTCTTCCCCTGAAAGTCTCTCTGCATTCCCCCTCTTCCCCTGAAAGTCTCTCTGCATTCCCCCTCTTTCCCTGAAAGTCTCTGAGCATTCCCCCCCTTCCCCTGAAAGTCTCTCTGCATTCCCCCTCTTCCCCTGAAAGTCTCTCTGCATTCCCCCTCTTCCCCTGAAAGTCTCTCTGCATTCCTCCTCTCATGGGGCTTACATGCGCGCACATGCGCTGGCCCGATCTGTATTGTATGGCATGGACTTTCCGGGGGCAATTAAAAGATTTAAAAATCGGAAGGCTCTGACGACCGCAATCGCCAATACAGATCGCGCGTCGGCGCGCGCAAGGCATAATAGAGAGCGCGACGAAATTGGCATTTTTGATAAAAAAAAGGCCCCGAACGGCATGTGTATATGGTCACTTAATTCACGGCGCCTGCCATGCTTCGTGTCCCCTACAGTGTCCCTCTGTCATTTCTGCAGCCTTGTCCGCAGAAGGTGTCGACGCATGTTATGGACAGCTGCTAGAGGTAAAGGAGGTGCTTAGTCTAGCTGCTTGGTATAGAAAATGACTCAGAACTTTAACATGATAAAAATAAAATCAATCTCAAAAGTTAACCCATGTCAAACAGTATCATTGTATCACAAATTGTTCAAATTATTTTTAGATAAAATTGATTTACATCTTTGTGACGGTTTGATTTAATTGATCAATTGATTGATTAATGTTGAGCGCTCCACACCTAGGCCGGGAGACAAAATTAATGCATGATTTTTTTTAAAAAAAACGAAGATTTGAGTTTATCAGATAAAAGGGGCGACGTTGAATACGTTGAATACCAGGTCTAGGACCAGGTAGACTTAATAAAGACTTATACTAACTAGTTAGGTCCTACGGGCCTTATAGGAAGGAAGTACTTAGCAAATGCCGAAGAAGGCATTCAGATGGAGGAGCGTCAAGTATGAGGTCGCATGAGAGAGAGAGCTAGTAGCGAGAGCAATAACTAGGACAGAAGGAAGAGATGAAAGACGCATAGGCCAGACGCTAGGAACAAACTTTAAGTCAATGCCCCCCCCCCCCCCAAAAAAACGGGCCTTATGCCAGTGTTCAGGGTATATTCAATTAGGTTAGGTTAGAGTAGGTTAGGTTAGGTTAGAAGGCTTAGGTTAAGGTTAGCGTCAGTTCTAGGTTAGGTTAAGGTTAGAAACCTACCCTGCCGTATAAGGAGGGGGTCCAGGGAGGCAAAGCCCCTCCGGACAATATATTGTGTTGCAACTTCAAGTCACGTTATGACTGTGATACTACTAAGTACTGTGATGTTGAATACTGAAGAGGAATTGTTGAATGCAACCTTGTATTGCTTGCAATGATATGCAAGGTCTGCATGAATTCTTTCTAAGTCAAAACACTTTATTTGCCGTCTCTATGCATGTAATATTAGATCATACGCTTGATGCACGCCCGCGCACGCTTGTGGACTTGTTGGTATATAGCACGTAATGCATACCTGTGAGAATCATATGACCGCCACCTAGGTTTCTAACCTAGGTTTCTAACCTAACTTAGGTTAATAATACCCCACCGTTAATTTAACCTCAAGGTTTGGTTAAGTTAGGTTAGGTTAAAACCTAATTAGATTCCCTGTACACAGTTAAGCTAGCTGCAGGGTTATTTTAAGAGTTACAGTGTTGTTTAAAGTGTTGTTTGATTAGAAAGTTTGTGTAACATACATTTTTTAAAAAGATGAGTGTCTAATTAATCTATTTAGGTTGTGTTACACCAATTTAACAGTCAAACAACACTTCAAACAACACTGTACATTTTTGCGATAACTCTTAAAATAACTATATTACAGTCTGTATAATTCTCTGTAAGTTGAAGTTGAAGTTGAAGTTATGTTGGGTCGAAAATTTAGTTTGAAGCCTTAAAAAAAAAATTTGGATTACTAGAGCGCTCCTAGACTACTAATTTTTTAATTTTGCATCTTCTAAGAAGTGGTTGGTAAGTAGAGATTGATCTACTTGTTCCTACAGTATCCTACTGCACTCCATGCTCACACTATTTCACACTCACTAACAACATTTGAAAGTTTGCTCATGCATGTCTGTGTCTGTCTTTGTCGCTACCTGGACGGCCATTTCGACTCTTGCGAAAGAGTCTCATCGGCGGGCTTTCAAAGACTCCTCTTTTAATTCATGCATCACTGCAGAAGAATAAACTAACAGAGCTATGTATAAATAGAAAGTTATATATTTGCTAGTCTTATGTCAGATTAGTTTTACTAGGATGCCTATAGTAGGATGCCATAAAGGTGCCATGACTATGTTGAAATCAGGTTGAAGATATGCTTCCTAAATATGATATATGCATTAATTTTGTCCTCCTAGGTGATGATGATGATGATCATGTGACTTAACCTAGGACTTAACCGGCCCGCCAGCCATCGTGTCCCAATGGCAAAGAGCAGTCTGTGAGCATTCATATCATATTACATGCCTAGGTTAGTGTGACGCCTAGGTTTATTCTTGTATAACTTAAAGATTGAACCTAAATGCACACTCAATATATGAATGAATGAATGAATGAGTTGACTAAGCCGGCGGAGCCTAGCTCCTGGCATATAAGTATTAATTACCACTATCTGTCTACCTATCTATTTATCTATTATATTGAAACTTTCGTTGATTAAATTTCATTCATTCATTCATTCATTCATTCATTCATTCATATGTTTTCCTCTATATCTATCTTTGTATTGATCTATAACTTGCATAGTAATATGATAGTATAAATATGAGACAGTCTAAGAGACGGATGTCACTGAGAGCCAAACTATAAAGACCAAGAAGTCCGAGTCAATCAAAGGCTTAAAGGAGTTTGCGGCTCATGCAGGGGCATACTCTCCTGTGAGTGCACACTTATCGATGTACATGAAGAGACAGACTCTGAGAGATATGATTTGTCTGTTCAGTGACGTGTTGTCCTGATGATGATGATGATGATGATGATCCTTCTACATGCACGCACACGCAGACATGTACGCACACACCAGCTTTTGTCCTCCTTTTGATGTTATTAGATGGTCTTGGTCTTCCACCCGTCAGCGTTGGCAGAGGAGTCCTGGATCTTCCGCTTCAGTTTGTTGGGCTTGTACTGGTCCTTGTTCAGCTGTTCGAGAAGGCCCTCAGGAGTCGCGTTGGTGACGAGAACGTTCTTGTGCAGACCCCCAGCGTGGATCGTCAGCACTGACAGACAGACAGACCTGGATGGCCTCTGCAGCGAACAGTCCCTTGCCCTTATCGCCGCACTCTCTCACATGGACATCCTTGTACTTCTGTTTGGAGAAGCGGCGGTTCTCGCACTCGTTCGGGTTCGAGCAGTTGCGCCTGGCAGAAGGGTTGTTGCACGCAGGCAAATTAGTTTGAGTGTACACCTGATATCTCTGTGCAATACATTTTCCTGTCCAGGCATACTCTCCAGCCCATTACCTTGAACGGTCGTGCATCAATACACTCTGTCAGTCACTCATTCATTCGACCAGTCAACAGAAGCGGGGCGCTCGCGAGTGAGAGGAACGGGAAGGAGACATGGAGAGGGGTTTCTTTCTTTGCTTCCCCTCGTTCTTTCGTCCCGCATTCATGCGTCCTCTTCTCTATCCACAGCCACACGAAGTCAAGACGGACACAGGTGGGGAAGACTCACTTCGCTGCACATCTTGATGAATGTTTGATCACTCTTTCTGACCAGGGACCGAGAAGATCGAGGATGTTTGCACTGTCTCTCTGTATCTGGATGCGGCGCGTGCGACCTTTTACACCCATGCAATCGCGTAGAGGCACTTCTTCAATGAATCTGGGGCTTCTTGGCAGATCAGGCAGGCAGGTCATCCCAATAAAGAAACTCAGGCCTCTCTAACCAGACTGACATCCCACACTCCATGAAGATGAGCGCGTTGGCACACTTGTCCATTTCGCACTTGCCGTCGCACTGCAGAGCAAAGCAAAGCACAGCAAAGAAGCCCGAACGCGCATGAAGATGATATTGAGAGACAGACAGAAGGAGAGATAGAAACACAAAAGCCGGTAAAGACACACTTATTCATGCCTCTGCGTGTTTACCCTGCACAAGGAACCAGAAGAGCATGTGGCGAGGGAGGCACTGTCTTTGCGCGCGCGTATGTGAGAGAGAAAGCGAGAAATAGAGGACCAAAAAGAGAGAAGGGAATGTCTTTTTAAATAACGAACACTCGTTTCTCTTTCACACTCCCTCGCCCCCCCCTTTCCCCCCAGACCCTAGCATCGCACTTCACTCACTCGACAGAGGTCATCGGCAAGGTCGTCGGCGCTTTTCTTCTCACGTTTTGCTTTCCACAGATGCCGTCTGCACAAAGGAAACAAAGCATGATAAGAGTTCAAGGAAGACCAACCGAGGGGTTTAGTGAGAGAATCCTTGAAGGAAGCAACCACAGTGTCGATCTTCACTTCTCCTTGCGGCGCGAGAAAAAAAACGTCTCGGCCATGGACGTAGTGAGAAGTCCGACGCTACGCACTTCATTCCCCTTGTGGAACTTTGAAAGCGAGGTCTCTCGACAGCCACATCTTCACTTCTTTGCAGATTTGTTCGCTCTGCTGTTGCTTGCGAAAGTTTGTCATTTTGTGCTGAAAGCTCAGGCGCTGCTGCTTTCATTCGAGCGCGATCGCACTGTCACGGGCTGGCAAGTAATGATTCTGTAGGGGTGCTCTACTCACTGGCTGTCTGCCTGACTGACGTGATGAACTGGAACTCTTTTCTGAACTCGTCTCTGCCCAGGATTCGCACTGGTTTCCTTCCGCGCCCCTCCTCTTCCTTTTCCTCTTCCTCGTCGCTCCCGTCTTCTTCCCCTCCCTGTTCGGCCCTCAAACCTGCCCTTTCCTCCTTCTCCCTCTGTGCGTCTTTCCGTCTCCGCCTCTCTTCTATCTCTTCTCTCTCTGCAGTCTCGATGGCCAGAATCTCCCTTTCGGCCTTGACCCGTCTCCTCGCCAGAAGCTTCTCTCCATCCCGGCTCTCTCTTTCCGCTGCCTCAGCCCATTCCACACAAACGTCAAAACCAGAATCCTCCAAGAGCACACGGGACCGGAGAACCTCAGCCAAGGCAACGTCTCTCTTGCCACCCGTGCTCTTCAACCAAGCGCGTCGGCACGTAGGGGGCAGGACCCAACCCTGACGAGAAAAGAAGAGAAAAGAACGAGAGAAGTGTTCGAACATTTTGGCACACAAATATGCAGGTTCATTGTGTCCTCATATGATATGAATGAGTCACCACTTTGTCTACACGCAGGGTAGGACACAGAGAGAGATTCCACAAACTCTCATCCGAGCGAAGCGCAAACACGTATGTGTGTGTCAGGCAGAGGTACAGAGAGAGACCGAGAGAGAGAGACAGACAAAAGAGAGAGAGAGAGAGAGAGAGAGAGAAAGAGAGAGAGAGAGAATTCGGTGGTCGAAGCACGAAGCGGCCACAAGAATACTGAAAAGGAGCAGACACAAAAAAGACCGCCCAAAAAAAGTGATGCGTTCAGGATCTCCGCCGCCGCTGTTTCTCCTGTTGCGTGGCTCGTCTCGCCTCTCATATAGCACTCGATTGACTTATCCCGTCTACTCAGTATCAAATTTCACCGTCCAACTGACTGACCTGTCTGAGCCAAGTCTCCCCCCCAGCCAGCTTGGAGTCAAGATCACGAGCACCAAAAGCCTTCTCACAAAGACGAGCGGCAACACTGCAAACAAACCAGTATGGAATCAAGGAAGCTGCCGGACATGGAGGATCGCGGCCGCCAAGAGATCAATCATCCAGCCAGCTCAGCATGGCTCTAGAGGAGTGCTTCTTCTCAAAAAGCAAGAGGTAGAGTGTAAAAAATCCCCCCCCCCGCCCCAACCCCTTCGTGTCTATCTTTGTGCGCACGGCAGTTGAAGCGAAGGAAGAAAGAGAGCGAAGCAGTAGCCTGGCAAACACATAGACTGCAGGACTGGCTGACGGACACACACATACACATACACATACACATGCACGCACGCACGCACGCACACACACACACACACACACACAGAGAGAGAGAGAGAGAGAGAGAGAGGACTGACTCCAATTCCGCTTCCAACTCCGAGGGACCAATGGGAGAAGAAGAAGAGGGAGAGGGCTTACTGTCCGCAGCATTCTCCTTTTCCTTCTTTCTCTTCGTTTTCTCTCCTTTTTTTTTCTGGCTCCTTCTCCTTCCGAGGCAGACGGGGCAGTGCTGTCCTTGTTCTTCATGTCGTATCCCTCTTCCTGTGCCTTCTGCTTTGCCTGGTCCTCCAAGCTCTTCACTTCTTCCTTGGCAGACGCCGGAACGCCCTCGGTGCCTCCCCTCAACTCCTCTGTCTTCTTCATCTGTTCAACAGATCTGCGCAAGTCCCGCATCACCAGGTGGTGCTGCACCAACAGCGAGGGAAAGAGACGAACAGGCAAACATACGTGTGTTGCAGATGTACACACTCACGTGTATCCACTCACTCCGAATATGTGGAGACAGAGAGAGACGGGGGATGCGAAGAGGTCATCTGCATGTGCAGACAGACAGGTGAGAAAGTGCGAAGAAATGGATGCAAAGGCGGGTCGAAGCACGCATTCTCTCCCAATACCTTTCTGCACCCTTCCCCGTTGCTCTCTCTCAATCAATTCGGAGCGGTTCCTCTTCGGAAATTAATTGCCCTCCCCCTCACTGTCGGTTTCAAGCACTGCGCTGATAAACCACCGCTAAATCTTTCCAGATGGTCTGTGTTGAAGAAAGAAGTATTATTTTAATCTATTCATATCATTGCGGCATCAAGGTTTTGCACGTGTTTTCTCTCCTTTCCACCCACCGCACAAACGACGGCCCCCCCAGGAATGACAAAAGCCGATCCAAGAGGAACGCAGAGGGGATGGAAGGTGCGCCAACAGAGAACGCACCTGCACAAACAAACAATCAAACGATGCACGGATCCATAGTGACACTCAAAAGGCGTCTCTTTTTTGCCTTGCCAGGCCTGCAGAGGCGGGAGCTGCACGCTTTTTTCTGGAAGACAAGGACGATCCTGCGAAACCGCATGGGCCGGAGGAAAGGCAACCAATAGAAGCATTTCGATCGATCAATCATCTCTCTCTCTCTCTCTCTCAATATTCTATTGGCTAACAGGAGCAAGCAAAATCACCACTCGATCTAACCAATCCAATTCGACGGGCAGCCGAAAACAGAAAAAAAAATCTCCCCACTTTTATCCCTTCGTGCCTTTTGTAGCTCTTCTCGTCTCTTCTTTCTTTTCGCTTCTCTGTCTATGAAACGAAAGGAGATCCCTGGTGCCTGAGTGAATGTGCTCAGACGTGCGGATCGTTCATGCCCATACTTACAAATGCATATGCAACCAAGAAAAGCTCTTCAAAAGCAGATTTGCCCGCGCAATCTGAAAAGGCAGAGGCCAGTCAACATGTTTAGTTCTTCCTCCGCATTCTGGAAAAGAACAGACCGAATAGACATGCAATCATCCTTTCAACGCAAGAAAGAGCAAACGAATTCAGCCCGTCACTCACCCACTCACCCACGCACTCCCTGACCTCCTCTCGGGGCGAATACTGACGACAATGGGAACACCGCACGAGGCCTCTCCGACACCACCTGTAGGCCCACCCTTCCTCCTTCTCTCCCTGCTCGTCCTCATTCCCCTCGTCACCCTCCTCCTCTTCCTTTTCTTCTTCGATCGCCTGCCTTTTCGACAGCCTCTCTGAGAGCACTGCCGTCTCCTCCCCCTCCTCTTCCTCGTCGCTGTCGTCCAGACCATCCACACAATCGGGGTCGAACTCCTCACTTGCAGCCGCAGCCTCTGCCATCTTCTGCTCCTGTCTCTGGAGGCGGGCACGCAGCTTCGCCCGTCTCCTTCTCCGCATCGCCCTTGCTTTCTGCACCGTCTCGTCTCCGCGCAGCTCCTTCAAATAAGTGGAAGAGGCAGACGCAGGCGGGGGAAGGCCCACGCAGGACCGGTGGAAGGGCCGACGACACCCCCCCTCGCAGGTAATCATCCGTTCCCTGTCCTTTCGGGACCACACAAATCCGCAGTCCCCGCAACCCTCCTCTGAGGTGGTCCCGAAAAGCCGCTGTAACAGAAAAGTACCTGCACCCCACCCGGAGTCGTACAGAGGCGCTGCGAGACGCCAGGCCTTTCTGCAGCCACACAAAAACAAATGTTCATATAGAGATGATTCAAAAGGTAAGCGAACGAGGAAACGCATACACAACTGTCTGAAACACGAACACACACAGACACAGACACACATACACACACACACAGGGGCCAAGCCACCCTCCCGCTCTGCTCCCCTCATTTCTTTGACAGACCTGGACAGAAACACCACACGCTCCGGGTCTCCCTCACACGACCCCAGGCCCTCTCCCCCCATCACCACATCCACCGAATTCCTCGCAGCTACCTGCTGCGCTTCCCACACGGGTCTCCTTCTCTGTCTCTGCTTGTGAGAGTGCTGAAAGACGGGGACACTTTCATGGCCTCCCTCTGAACACCCATGTGCCCTGTCTCTCGGAAGAGACAGGGGCAGAGAGAGGGAACCTTCTTTGGCACTCACACTCAAAAGCGCTGTTCGAAGCGCCCCGATGATCGGCGTCTGGTTCGGAGACCGAGAGGGCAGGAGACGCCAAGTGATGTGTCTGATTAAAGAAGAAAGGAAGCTTTGGAGGGAATCTTCTGGAGACAGGGAGGCGGGAGGAAACTGGAGGGCAAGTACGGTCCCTCCGTTTTTATTATCTTCAGCCTCATCTGCGTAAACAACCGCATACGTTTCGGGGGAACCTGTGGCGGCGTCAGGAGACCGTGCCCGCTTTCTCCCTCCCCTCTTCCCCGTCTCCTGCCCCGCAGCCACTCTCTCTTCCTTTTCCCTCCCTTGGTCTCCTTCTCGAGACCCAACCCCATCTTCCCTTCCGATCTTTTTGTCTCCGTCCAGTCCCCCTTCAGAGCCCCCCTGTACAGCAAAATCTGGCTCGGGGACGGGAGGGACTTTATGTGCTTGCGCATCTGCAAGGGTGGAAACAAGGAGCGCACAAGGGCGGTACACGGACGATAGGAAGAAACCGAAATGTGTGCAAGCCACCACTCTAAGTACGCTCACTCCTCATTTCACCTCTCTCTTTGGTTGAGTGGCAGTCAGTACTTGTATTCATCGCCGTCAGCTTGTTGTCTTGCAGTCCACTTGCCGTCTCGACAAAGTCGAACAATTTGTCTTTTCTGCCATCTGCGACAAAATCAGAAAGAATTAAGGAATCATTTGCTTACCTGAGGACGAAGAGGACGAAGAAGAGGCAGGGGGGGGCGCTGGAATGTCGGCGTCTCCAGTAGGATTGAGGCATCCCGATCTGCGGTTCACCATTCTTCTGTTGGCCCTTCCTCAGTGGGCACAAAAGAAATGAGAGAGTCACAAGAAATCTTCAGCAGTTCAATCCATATATTCGAGGCATGGAGGCATCCTTAATTTCAGATTGTGTTTTGACGGGGAAGGAAAGAGTCAAAACCTGCGTTCTATGAACGCAAAGGCGTTCCATCATGCTCGCACTCTTTGAAAGCGTCCATGCAGTCCGATTATTCCGAAAGGCAGGAAGGCAGCTGAATGGTACTTAACTTTGGCCTTGAGCGTGGGTTTGCATCAATAACGGGGTGTGATCCCGAAACTGGATTTGCGTGTGGAACATTTTCTGAACACAGAAGTGAACGAAAAGAAATTTGTAGAAACACTCACCGCATTCCGCTGCTCAAATTGATTTTCTTGAGCAGGTTCGTTGGTTTGTTTGCCTCCTCTGCTGCTGCATTCATTCGCTCCGTCAATGAAGGAGACGGAGAAAAGTTGGGGAAGGAGACGCCTCGAGTGCATGCATGGGCTTTTGTGCGCGAAGGCCCGAAGGCGGGGGGGAGGAGCCTGGGGCCGCGCGCTCGCGCGCGCCGCACAGCATTGGGGCCGCGGGGAAAAAATTGAGTTTTTTTTTGAAAAATAACTGTACTTGTTGTATTTAAGGAAAAAATTGAGTTTTTTTTTGAAAAATAACTGTACTTGTTGTATTTAAGGAAAAAATTGAGTTTTTTTTGAAAAATATACCGCATATACTTGAATTTTGCAATTTCGTTACAGAATGCGATTTGGGATTTATTTTTTTAAAAAAAAAAAAGTTTTCAGATGCATGCTAAGGGCCCCCAACATATTGGGGGCCCCCAGCATGCATTTCAAAACTTATTTTTTTTCGTCCGAAATTAATCTAAATCAAGTGCGTCCCTCATACACGGGGACGCGGCATGCATAACAAAAACCTCAATCAAATCAAGTGCGCTGTGCAAATTTCAGCCGAATGCGGTATAACTGTACTTGTTGTATTTAAGGGTAAGGAAAAAATTGAGTTTTTTTTTGAAAAATAACTGTACTTGTTGTATTTAAGGGTAAGGAAAAAATTGAGTTTTTTTTTGAAAAATAACTGTACTTGTTGTATTTAAGGGTAAGGGAAAAATTGAGTTTTTTTTTGAAAAATAACTGTACTTGTTGTCGAGGGTCGAAGTTGGAACCTTTCCGCGCGCTTTGCGCGCGCAATCATGCACATTAATTCGATCGGGGATTTAAAAAACGCGTATATGTGAAAAAAAACATATACATACGTACCGCTTTTTTACATGCGCACCGGTGTGCACATGTATCGATATACTTACGTACGTACAATCATCCAAAATTAATACATATAGTTCCATCAAGAGGACGCTCGATCACTCTTGATCGATCAACCTTGAATCTCTTACTCCATTCTCGTATTCGTTACTCAGCGAACAAACCAGAATGTGTCGTATATACTGACTTCAAAAGATTGCGATGAAAAGTCCGTATGAGAAAAGCTTTGTAATTTTCACCTGATCCACCCCGCCATTTTCTGCTACCCTGCCTCTCTGGCTTAATTAGCTTTGCCCAGGGAGGAGAAGCACTCTGTCTTTCTCTCTCCTCTTGGAATTTCGAGGGGGAAAACCGCGTCCCCCAATTTTGTATCGATTTCAGGAAACACAGAAAGTGAGACGACACGCGTGCCTGATTCCAGCAAGTGCGGCGCTCAAAAGAGAAGATGTCGAACATTCTTTTGAGAAGCCTCGTGCTCCTTGGATGGGTGAGTCTCTTTTCTTAGTCCCCTTTCTAGTACTCTGAATGGTGCTCGCGGTTCTCTTTTTGTCCTTCTATTTTTCCTCTCCACGGCCTTTTGCTCTCCAGAGCTTTTCTCCGTCTATATATCCATGCATGGACCTGTCTCCTTGGCGTCTCCAGTCAAGTAGTCTCATAGACCAGACCATTGCTCAGCCGCACTTCTGTGGCTCCCCTTGAGGGTGAAGTGTGGGCAGCAGCCCATCAACAAACGATACGTACACACGCCTTGCTCCCTCCTGCTCATGCAACAAATTTCTCGGGGCCGCCTCCTTTGGTATCGGAACTCCAGTTCTGCATTTGTTCAGCACAGGTACGTCTTGCCTTTATGCGTCCCAGCTCAAGCAAAACGATCAGTTGCGCACAGGCGCAAGCCTTTGGACGGCACGAAAAAGGGGAACAAAGGGGAAAAAAGAGGAGATGCATGGGAAGTTGCGAGAGGGGCTGACCGTATGGATTCTTTTCGATGCATGTCTTTGTCGTTTGGATTGTCTCCCCACTACTAGACGGCAGGCGGGTGCGCATCAGTATCTCCTAACAGGTACTGAAAAGGAAAAGTTCGAGCTTGCGCTGTCCCTAACTCTGAAGAATCTCGATTTTCAAACGACCCGGCCCTACGGTCTAGAGATTTGCATGAGCGATCCTTCTTTTCGATTCTCAATTGATTTCGCTCTTCCAATCAATCTCATGCACAGACGGCATAGTGGATGGATGCTTTCCCTCCCTTTCTCCCTCCTTCCCTCTCTTTCTCTGTTCCTGCAGGACCCTATCCAGTACTCCTGTTTTCCTGATGTCTCTACAGAGGAGGCGACGTCCCCAGTGGTTGATGAGGAGTACCCACCAGGGCAGAGCCTAGTCAGGAAGGAAAGAGAAAAGAGACTCAAGTTTCTGCATGCGGCAAAGACATATCGGAGGGGACCGGGAACAGGAGCGCAAGGTTGCGGAACCCGCCACAGATGCACGGCAAGTCGCTGGATTTTTTTTTCCTTTCTCTGTCTTGAAATAGATATATTAAAAAAAACAAGATGCACTGTCAACTGAGTGCCTAGCTATCTTCTTCGTTATGCCCTGCTTTCTTCTTTCCACAGACACATTCTGTGTGAGTCACTGCTCGTCGTTTTTTCCCCCTTCTCTGTAACAAGGCCTGTATCCTTCGTTTGTCCGGCTTTCTGTTTTGCGCATTGTTCCAGGATCTTCTCTGGCTGTGTTTCGCCCTCTCTCAGTGTCTTTGTGTGCTGGTACGTCTGCATGCGTGCATGATTAAATACCGCCCTACTGCTTCCTTCCCATCGGACTTCTTGATGGTTTCCTGCCTGCAGCTTGAAGAGTTCTGGCGGGTCAGTAAATCCTTTTCTTCTTCTCTTGCGTTCCACACTCCGTCCTTTCCATTTTCTTTCTTTTCTTCGTTCGTTCACATGGATGGGGGATACTGTGGTGCATTAGAGCTTCGCTGGTCTCACTCTTTCTCTCCAGCCCTTTAATTTCAAATGAAAATTTTCCGTGCATTTGTCTGCTAATCTTTCCATCATCTGTCTTATACCCTCCTTCCTTGTTTGCTACACGATCCACTTTGACGATCATTCGTTTCTCTCTCTGTGCCTGTGTCCGCCTACTGCCTCTTGACTGCCTGCTTGCAGGAAGTTTTGTTTCAGACCCACCCGTACACTCGCGATAGCGCCTTCTATGATCGGGACAAGAGTACAAGTTTGATGAAGTTGAAGGGAGGGAGTCCCTACGTCATAGAAAACACCGCAAAGTTTCAAATGTCAGAGGGAAGTCCAGACGATTACAGCAAGGTCATCATTCCCTGGAGTTCAATTCTGAAGGATGGAGCACACTGCCCAACACCGACTGCCGACAATCTGAAATGCATTCAGTTTTGGCCGGCTGAGTGTGCAGAGAACGATGGGTGGGTGACGGCTGCGAAGACACTCGGGTTTGTTTTTGTTGAATCGCGTGTCGGTAGAGGTCCCGAGATCATTGACAGTCCAAGCCGTGGGTCCGGTGAGCGTCATTTATGGGTTGATCAGAGTTGGTCGGTGGACGACCAGGCGCCTGTATTTGTGGATGGGAAGGAGAAAAGGGGAGCGTGGGGGGAGGACGACTTGGTTTCCATGGCGGCCATTACAAAGAAGAAAGAGTCGGGTACCACTCCATTGGAATATTCAGAAGGCAGGACTGGGGACCGGAGAAGACAACACTTTCGGTCAGCAGACCAGGAAGAAGAAAAACTGGACGAAAGGAAGGTAAAATGGAAAAAAATTAGGAAGGGAGACAGGGAAAGTCAAAGAAAGAGGGACAGACACCTATTGATGAATGACGAAAAACTCAAAAAACAAATGAATGAATCAATGAGCGAATAAATAAATGAATGAGTGAATGAATGTTTCTGATGCTTGCCATGTCTGCGTGTCAGTCTTTCCTTTTCTTTCTTGTCTTTTGTATCTGCGGACAGAAGAATCGAGGAGAATTAAAAGAATCGAGCAGATACTCTACTGTCTGCATTGCAACATCTTTTCCTTCCTGTCTACCCGTCTCCCTCTGTCCTTCCAGTCTTTGTGCACTTTGCAAGCCGAGACATTTTGTTGCACGTTGAGCATGCCTCGCAGGTACATCCCAAGCTACGACGAATTGTTCCTGAACAACGAGAGAAAGCTGATCATGATCAATTACGGTGCTGTCCTGATGCCCCAGAGAGTCCCTTCTTCGACAGGCAAAGGCTTCTACCAGTTGCCGATCTTCCACAAACTCTACGACTTCATCCCTCAGCACGCCCACCTCGAGAAGGAAGATGAGGACCATACAGAGATCAGGAAACAAGGGGGCCAAAAGGATTGGAGGAGAAGAGAGACTGTTGAAAGCACTTCGCTAAGCCAACTAACAACCAGCTCGGAAAGGCAGGGTCTGTGGGAGTACACTCTCGTCGACCGAGATGGGCGGACACAGTTCATGAATGAGAAGCCCGAGAGAGGATCATGTGAGAAGAGTTACGCATATCCTTATTGGCCGAAATCAAGAGTATTTGAAAAGGAGCTCCAGACCCTGTCAAGACGGGAGGAGATCTTCTCAGACAGAAACGTGCGATTCATCCGACCCCCCCAGACCGGGCACAACATTAAATCTTCAGATCGGGGTCTCTACGCTGAAGGCTGGTGTGTGGGTCTCTCAGGATCTCCAACACACAAATTCTTTTTTCCCGCACTCAACGATGGACAGACACTCAGAGATGGAGAGAGTCTGGTGGTCCGAAAGCAAATGCGGTTGGTGGCACAAACGAAGCAGAGAACAGAGGCCGGCGAGGTGAAGCCGACTGGGGGGTCAGTTGCCTTCCTCCTGCCCTTGCTTCAAGAGGACGTCTCTTTTTTTTTTCTTATGCTGGGTTCTCATTTGAAGAGTGCAAGAGAAAAGAAAGTCAGCCGATGATCTTCCCGGAAGTCCGAGTCATTCCGGGTAAAGAGCTTTGAGATGTGTCGGTCAATGGAGGTTTACATTAAGCGGCGCGTGGGAAGATACACAAAAGAGGGGTTTTTTTTGGCACAGCGTAGGTCTAATATCTGGACGCCTTTACATACACCTCAGGAAAAAAGTCCTTTGAACCCTCTCTCCATGCAGACACGCCTTGAACATGTTCAGCGAGCTGAGGTTCATGAAGAATCGTGGAGCCTCATTCTGGCCTGGCACGCTAAGGTCTGGACGGTTTGAGCCCTCTGAGACCGACGATCAGGTCTTCTTCACCTGTGGCTACTTCAACAAAGAAGCTGTCAGTCAGTCAGTCAGTCTGTCAGTGGCAGAATGAATAGTCACAATTCAGGGTGGGTACATTTATTGAGTTGAGTTTCTCCACCTATGCACGAGTTCTGAATCAAAGAAATTGGAATGGCAGGCAGTCTGCCGAATGGTCGGCTGAAGAGGTCAGTAGACGAGCACAGTGCGAACGAGACAGCAGGAAGAGGAACGGTACTGATGCACGCAGTCCGGCACACACTATTTTCTGATTCATGAGAAAGAGCCGTTTTGCGTCTTCCTGTCTTTCACATTTGGTCTGGTTTCTCTTCATGCTTCTGCATCTTCTGGTCTAGTTGTGAATGTGTTAAGCTGTCTCTTCTTCCCTCTGCATTTTTCTTCCTTTTCCCCCTCTCCATCCCCCCTCCTCTCTGTTCCAACTCCTTTTCTCTGTCTACCAATCTGTCTTGTTTTGCCTGTCATCGTACCTGCCAATCTGTCTCAGTCTTTCTGTCTCTCTATTCGTTTTTTTGTTCAGTGTTCTTTCTTTATTTGTGTACCTGTCCTCATCCACTTTCTATCCCTCTGTATCTTGAACATTCGTTTTCTCATCTAGCTGTCTCTCTGCTTAATTGCTGACTTTCTCTCTCTCTCTCTCTCTCTCTCTCTCTCTCTTTGTGTGTGTCTGCAGACAGGAGAGGCGGGCCGAGAGGTGAGCCATGTGCATTTCTCTTCAAAAGGGAGTCTTGGTTCAGTTCGGCTGTATTTCTATCGGTTGCTTCTCTAAGTTTTTTGCTTCAATTGCCGCTCATGCATGCAGCCACTCTCATGAAAACACTGCAACTGCATTAATTAATTGTCTGACCGACCAGGAGCCCATTCTGCATGAGCGTGCGTCCCTCCCGGTGCTGTCTGTACGAAAGTCGAATGAAACGCCTCTCTTCTCCCTCTGGCTTTCTCCCGTGGGCAAATGAGCTACCCGCCATTTTTGGTAGTCCAACAATTTGTGTGAAATCATCACGTCTGAAATCACCACAATCGATCAGATGTGAACCACAGTCCCCCTCCCAAGTTGTTCAAGCTTGAGACTCATGGAATGTATTCGAGTAATGCCGCAGTGAGTGCACCGAACTGACCCCTTTGTCACTCAATTGTTTTTCACTTCCATGTTTGCAGAACTGGTGTAATGCAGCTTGGGTAAGTGAGCTTCTAGACGGAGAAAACAGACTTGCGCACAAATCACTTTTCTTTTCTTCTGCTGGAGACACCTATCCAACATGCAAAAACTTGCGATATATAAAAAAAAGTGGATGTACAGAACAAAAAGTCGACTCCCCGCCCTGTTGTTCTCTGTCTGTTTGAATGATCGTTCCATCGAGTGGCTATCGTTTTCAGCATTTGATTGAAAAACGGCGAGGTGGTGGTGGTGTTTGATTTTTCTTTTTTTCACATGACTCGCTATGTGCGTCTGCATGCGTGCAGTATGGGCTTGATCAGCACTTTGAAGGCGGTAAGTTACTTTGCAAGTGAGGGAGGGGAAGGTTTATGTGTGGACAGCTTAGAAAGTCGTGAACTTTTCTCAGACGCACGAGAGAAGGAGGACAAATGAACTAACGAAAGCGAGATGGGCGGATAAAACAAGCTTTACAAAGACTCGGCTCAGTGGGCGGGTGGAAAAAGTACTCTGAGAGTGCCTCCAATTCCAAAAAGGAGCTTTGGGGGAACAATTGAATACCAGGGACATTCTTTTGTGAATCTTTATACGACACATTTTTGCCCGTGCTGCATTGGAAAGTCCCAACTTCTCTTCGCTTTGCCAGATGTCATTCCTCGGTCTTCCTGCTCGTCGCTTCAAGCCAACCGGCTGCCTTCCTGTAGAAAAAGGAAAAGAATCTCAGTCGAACAGGTTGCCTTCAATGTCATGTTGCGTGAGTCAAATTGTCTCTCGAATGCGTGTGTGCAGCTGACTGCAAGCTCGCGGTCGACTCGGATTGTGCCTGCAAGCACGTAGACGACAGAACGTCTCGGGACAAGTGCTCCTTCACGTCAGTCAGTTCCCTCATTAATTTGCTTGATTGACATACAGAAACTGATGAATTACGAATCTTGGAAAGCTACACGGCCATGCATCGATGGCGGACTGACTTAAACTTCTGCAAGGTCTTGCTGACCCCCTCCTTACGCATCATGACGTCCTTGCACGATTGTTTGTGAGTCAGAGTGTGCTCTTTCGGACGCACTGTCAAGTCCTTCCTTTGTCGACTTGGGGTGTGATGCACACATGTATATGTACAGATGATCATAATCACTCGTGTGAATATATCTGTGTGCATCATTGTGCCCTGCAGAATCGTCCAACGTCCCGTCCCTTTCTCCTGGTACTCCCGAAGTTCGGGAAAAGTGGTGTCCCCAAAGAGCTGCCAGAAGGCGCTGATGGAATTCTTCCCCGAGATCTCAGACGGTGACGTAGCTCCACCGGGATTGAAGTCTGCTCTCGATCAACTTGTGTGCGTCAGTGACTGTTTTCCTTAGGCATGCAGTCAGCCAGCCAGCCAGCCAGTGAGGAATTCTGTCAGTCAACTACTCAAAAAAGAGAAGTAAAACTGCGGCATTTACCGTCGTTTTTCGCAAGATCTGTTCCAGTGGAAGTTCAAGTTTTTACTTCCACAAAATTCTCTTTGGTGCAACTGCCTCTGCATGGTCTCTCGTCTGCAGCAGGAAGGAAGGAAGGAAGGAAGGAAGGAAGGCTCTCTCTCTTTATCTCTCTCTCTCTCTCTCTCTCTCTCTCTGTGTGTGTGTGTGTGTGTGTGTGTGTGCGTGACTTTGAGCAGCAAGTTTTCCTCTCCTCCACTCACCCCTTACTACGTGTCCATTCTCTTCTCGTCGTCTTTGTTTTTTCTTCCAACTCCAAGCTCCTCTCAGAAAACGCCACCCTCTGTCTTTCTCGTCTTGTTTCTCTTGGAGTGCCATGATCCGCTCCCCTCTTCCCTCCCTTGCCCTCAGGAAAGTGGACGACGGGAGAGACGCAGAAGTGGAGAAAGTGGAATTCGATCGGCCAGATTGCAGTCAGTCGGAATTAACTTCTGTCAACGTACAGGCTAGCTGTGGGGCAGACAGAGAAGAAAGTGCGCTCGCCAGAGTGAAGGGCAAAATGAGATGGTTGAAAATTTCGAGTGTTCCAGGCATTCATACAGGCTTGAAGATCAGCATGCAGAGGATGTCCATTCATTCCTTGTTTTCTCGGGTTTTGTTCCTCTTCTGTCGTGCAATGTATTAATATGTGGATGTGCACACGTCATGATGTCAACCCTGCAGCGCCTTGCAAGGTCAAGATCGAGGCCACTTTCGATGACCGAACGAAAAGCATCCAGGGGGAATGCGTGCCTCTCTCCTGGAATCCTCGGTTGACGTTGAAAGCCTCGATTGAGGCAGAGGCGAGGGGGGGCAAGACCTGCGAGACACTCCTTCAAGAGGTGAAGGGATGGTCCATAAACCCACACAGGAACACTCGGCCTCTCGGATTCACAATGACGGGACTGGAAGACATGGACGATGCGGAGAAGGTGAAGGCTACGATGGCACTCATGAAAGGGTCCAGGGTCGTGGATACAGAAGAGAGGAGCATGTGGGACATTCGAGAGTGAGTTGGTCGAACAGTGGTCCCGAAGGGCACAGAAGCCTCTACGTCTGGTTGATGGCACAAGATTACAAGGCGTTCCCGTGCAGAATTGATGCCAGAGACTTAGAAAAAAGATATACGATCTCAAGTTGGATCAAAACACAGAAGCGCGGCTTTTCCTTCTTTTCGGCGATTCTCTAACGCCGTTTGCAGGTTTTCTTTTCCAGCACTTGTGTCTGAATCTTCTTGTTCTTTTCTCCATCCATCTGTCGGTCTGTGCTGACTCACCCACCTGACGAGTCTCTTGTTCCTCTTGTTTGATGCTGGTTTCTTCCTCGATTCCCCTTTCTTTTTCGTTTGTCTGCTCTCTCTCAGTCTCTCAGTGCAGGAGAGGGTCATCCGTCACGTCGCCTCTCAGATCACCCCGTCGGGAGCGCTCCACACCTGCAGAGCACCCAGCAATGGCTGCTACCTACAGCCGTATAAAATCCCGATAGAGGAGCTGAAGATGGATGTGATTAGCCTTCAACTACCCCTATGCCGTCAGTCGGAAGAGAAAGCAATGAGAAAGGCCGGAAGGATCATCCTATGAGCGAAATGACCTGACATTAAGAAAGAGAAGAAAAGCCGGAAGGACAATCATCAATCGATGCATCATAGACACGGAATGAGCGAGAAAGCAACTTATCGAACAGACGAATGCAGAAGAGGGAGAATGCAAGCCTGTCTGTAGGATTTTGTTACCAAAGGCCTCTCTCTCTCTCTCTCTCTCTCTCTCTCTGGGCCTGCATTTCAATTCCTCAAACGTGTGCTCTTCCATCTGTTTTTCATTTCCCTCCCTTCCGCACCTCTCTTCCCTGTTTTCTGCTATGCGCAGAGTCCTGTGAAATTGAAGTCGAGAGGCAGTGCAGTTGCTGCACAGGAGAGGGCCGCACAGCCGCTGGAACTGTGACTTTGAGTGCAAAGATGGTGCACGTGGAGAGGATGCGCGACACTGTCCAGAAGGTTCTCCAAAATTGTGAATCCCAATTCCAGTCTTCCGTCTTGCAGAAACAACGGGAGGCCGAAACAGATTGTCCTGCGATGACTTCAGACTTACAAGACGCCGACAGCACAAGTAGGAATGAAATTTCGAAGATCGAGAAAGCGATCAGGGACGCCAAATTCCGGGCGCATTTGTTTGGAATGCTGCAGACATCAAGGCAAAAGAGAAGAAAATTGCGGAGAAAACCCTTACCGCACCGGCACTCTTCGGCTGCAAATCGACCCCCTGTGGTAAGTGTGCAGGGAGGCAGCCTCGATCGATCATCTCTTCTTTTCGATGAGCACTTTTCAGCGTCCCCTTGATTTTTATAAGAGTAGTCATAAAGGCGCCGTGGGGCTGCTGAACAAATGCCTGATGATAGAATCTTTCCTGTTCTTGCTTTTGAAAGAATGTGTCCAGCAACTGGGCGCCGTGCTAGCAAATATGAGACTTGTGACCGTCAGGAACGACGCAGCATTCTCTCTCAGTTGAATCAGCTTGACTTGATTTCGTGATATAAAAGTCATCTCTGGAAAATGTCTGCTAGTTTCAGCCAAGACGGTCCCCATGTCATCGTTTGGAGTTTCGTCTCTTATCTGCAATAGGCATCTGAAAGTGCCTTCTTACTCTCTCTCTCTCTCTCTCTCTCTTAATTCCCTTCGGCCTGTCTGTCTGTCTGTCTGTCTGTCTGTCTATTGTTTGCAGCTCCCTGTGAGGCCGTGTTGGATTTGAAGTCTGACGTCTGCTTCAAGTCAGAGACCCGGACAGACCAGAAAGTTCGCATGCAGGTGAACATGAGGGTCACGAAGAGAGAGGAGGGGTCGACGACTGGGGGCCCCAAAGGACAATCGTGTGAGGAGGTGCTCTCGAATGAAGCAGACAGACAGAGAAGCGCCAACCTGTTGCGGAGCGTCGGCACTCTCGAGACAACAATGAACAGAATGATGTCAGCAGACGGATCGAGGGAGCGGGATGGGTGTGATGAATGCTCTTGAACTGGTGCATGGCATAGCTAAGGGGGGGTCTGGACAGGAAAACGCTCATTGATCCTTTAGCCTGGGGGCCCTCCACCACATGTTGACAGGAAGAGAGAGACACCCGCAATGTGCCCCCAGTGATTGGTTTTTTTTGCCTTTCTCTTCAGATCATACGTGTCGGACATCTCCTTTTGTACATTTCGTTCGCGTGCGTCGTTGGCAAGCATGTTTCTCTGGTGAAAAGCACCACAACACACCTTCCGACTCTTCATTCGAAATTGCTTTTTCTGACAAACATCTGTAGTTCGCTTTTTCATATGCCTAATAATGGGTTGTTTCCCACCAACTTTTCTGCACGCACACTTCTACTCTAAGCGAAAAAGCCGACGGATAGACAGAGAAACATACAGTCTGAGGTGTCTGTCATATTTTCTCTTGACTATTTATTGTCTGCCGTGTGGCTTCTGCAGCCGAGAAACGTTCGCCCAAGAAAAGATGCCTCCCCTACCGGGACTAGACACTCCTCTGGAAGTTTCACAGGAAGTGTTCATCTCAAACCCTGTCGAGATCAACGCACTCCGAGCAGGGATCTACGACAAGGGGTTGTGCGGTGCGTCAGTCGAGCAGTCGGCCTTTTTGTCTGCTTTTGTTGTTGGTCTTGGAGGACGTCCTCATCCTTTTCGCAAAATCGATCTGGTGGAAAAGCTGTTCACGCATATGTCACATCAGCATCCTTTCCCGTCCCTTCCACTTTTGCTTCTATCTCTTTCCGCCATTTCAGCTGTCTTTCTTTCTGACGAAAGAACAAGCGTTTGTTGATGCACTGACAGGAACGCCTCACGTATGTCACTCACGCATTTGTTTTCGCATATGCGTTCCTTACTGCAGCCGCTTGCACCGTCCACTGCAAAGTCGAACCGAGATGCAAGCCGTGGGAAGGTCAAGGGAAGGCCACTTTTAAGTTGACTTATGACACAAATCATCAGCAGAACTATCCAGAGTGCTTCATCAGGAAAACTTCCGATGACTGGGCCCAGACATGCGACATGACTGCGGACCAAGCAGGAGAAATGTACACCGCAGATGGAGAAAACATTTTAGAAAAATCAATGAACATGCCGGCCGCACAAGACGGAAACAAACTCCCACTTGTGCCCGTGGCTGATATCCTTGGAAGGGATCCACGCACACCGTGGGCTCCTGATACGTACCCAGTCGAATTGAAACTCGGCCGACAAACAATGGCTGCAAAGGGCGCAGTCGACTGCCGTCAGTCAATGACATGGTGCTGCTCTGTGATAAGCCTCTTTCTGCCGCATGTAATGGCTCTCTCTCTCTCTCTCTCTCTCCCTGTCTCAGACTGCTTGTGATACGTCCTGTCTTTCCGCTTCGTCTATGTACCTGTTGTCCTCTATCTCCCTCTCTTTTTCTTTCTCTCCCTGTGTGTCCGTCGTTTTATATCCTTCGGTCTGGGATTCATTTATCAGTCTGCGACTCACATTTCCCGCATCTTGCACGATTGTCTGCTTCTGTCCGTGGAATCTCTGCAGTGTCCCATCATTGACGTGTTTGCTTGCCTGCATCTGTCTCTGCTTCTTTCCTGTAATCAATGGGCATTGCAATCTATCAGCCCGGAAGTCTGAGCCGAATTCTTCAACGTACATGCTGAGATGCGTGCAGAGGGGTGTCAAGTGACTCACGACTTTGACGTGCCCCAGTGTGTTGACACAAGCGGGAAGGTGACTCTGACGTACAAACCCCAGGCGACAGCGGGTAGCTCGGCCCCTCAGGAGGAGGGGGAGCCGTGCTTCGAGGTCATACGAGAGTCTGCATGTCTTGCTCTGAAGGAAAAACTGAAAGAAAAAATCAGGGGGCTGATGAACGTGAATGAGCCCCAACTGAAGGAGGTTGCAGATCACCTGGGTACTCAGGTCTGTGCCAAAGCTTCCTCTCTCAGCACGGCCGTTGACTGGAAGAGCGGCCCGCTTGAGAGTCTTCTGACGACAGACCCCCAAAAGAAGATGATCACCTTCGACATGACGAAAGATGAGTACAAGGAGAACATCAATTCTTGCAGTAAGTCAGCTCGAGCCTTTCTGATCGTTTGTGTCTCTTTCAAGTTTGTCTCATGGAGCAGTCCGCAACCCTCTCTGAAGCGGTCAAAGAGGGGCGTTTCATATTTGTCCGGTTCTGTTCGTAAAAAGATCCCGCCATCTCCTCACTCTCCGTTCAGAGACCGCTTTTCGTTCTGATTTCTTTTTTCATAATTTTCCCGCAATGCCAGGGAAGGGACATGTGGCGTTCTTCCTCTCTCTCTCTCGGCGCATACACAGTGTCAATCGATGCATGTAAAATGTGACGACGAGTTTGAATCGTCTAAACAGATTTTTCCATAAGACTTTCTTCCATGTACGTACACTCTTACACGTACACGCATGCAGCGCCTTGCACGGTGTTCCTGACGATGAGGCCGATCGGTCAATGTCGTCCCTTCAATGCTGCGGGAACAACAGACCCGTTGGAGATCGGGGGGGAAGTCGTGCTGACCCCCAGCCCCAATGGTGCCTCATGTGAGACCGTGGTGCGGACCTCCGCGAACAAAATCAAGAACGAGTTCATCAAAAAAGCGAGGGACGCACTCCAAGCGAGAGTGGACGAACTCACGAAGACCTGGGGCGTCAGACAGAAGCTCATGCCGGGGGAGTCGGGGGATCCTGCCGCGGTTGCCGACAGAGTCGCAGAGGAATTCTTCGGCAAGGCTGTGGAGGCTGCTCCAACGGTCAAATATGTCACTGGGGCCGCCAGCGAGACGAAAAAGCTGGACCTCAAGCATGCCGTAGAAGCAGACGACGCAGCCAAAATGGCCATTTTCCCTTGCTGTAAGTTCGTCTTTTCCCTCTGCTCAAAACTCGTTCAAATTGAATCCCAGAATATCAAAAGACTCATTTTCAAAAGAGATCTTTCAATCTCTGCGCTTAATTGTGGCTGATGAAGCATTCGAGGACGATTCTCCTCTCAATGCATGATTCATTCGTGCACTGTTGGAATCAAGAAAAGAAATCTCCTGACAGGAAGGAGTTCGGAGACTGCAACTAGCATGCATGCACTGTTATTCGAAAAGCAAGCTTTCATGATAATTGATTGTTGTTCAGAATTCAACGCCCAAAATATCGATCAAGAATTCGCACAGATTGACGGAACGGCGGGAAGGAAAGGGAAGAGGAAAAGGGGAAAGAAGGAAAGAAGAGATACAGCGAAAAGACAAAAACAAACAACTGAACGCACTTTGTAGCATGAAAGCGCGAGACTGATTTAAGCACTCCCGTACTAGGGGTTTAGGCCCTGATTCGTTTGGCTTTCTTTCATCTCAGGTGATACTGCCGCGATCTCCTTCTACCCGCTGACATGTCTGTTCCTCGTGATGCAACTCCTCTCCTTCCTTCCAGCCCTCATCCTTCCTTCTGGCCTGTCAACTTGTGTGCTTGCCTGCTTCCTTCCTTCCTTTTTGTTTGCCTGTTTCTTTGTTTGCAGATGAATGCAGCGTCGATGAGGTTGTTGGGGAATGTCTTCGGTGCGACCGAGATGGCCAAAAGGACAAAATCAAGATCAAATTTCAGTTGGACAAGTCAACAGACCCCAACCCACTGCCAGCCAAAAGTTGCAAAAGCGCATTTGAACTCAAAAAGTCGGATCTCAGGGCTGGGGTTTCAGGCACGCAGAAAACGAAACTCACAGAAGGCGCCATCAAGGCTATTGAGCCTAAATTTATTTCTTCCGGATCTCTGCTCTCGCTTCCTCACCAGGCCACCGACAGCAGTCCATTTCCATCTGTCGATGTTGCCCTCGCGGACTCGGATGCCAACGCTGTATGTCGGGAGGGCAAGACAATCACTATCTGCGGTCAGTCCGTGGAAAGAAACTGGAAAGAGAGCCAACGTTTTTGGTCTTGCTTGCTGTCACGTTGGTTTTGTTTGTTCTCCAAATCATGCTTTTCTCTTGCTATTGCATTCAGCAGTTCAAAGACGGTATACGCATACATGCGATGGGGCCGTTTGGTGAAAAAACACACAAACTGTTCAACATGAAGACACTTGGCTGTGCTCTTTCTCATGCGCTCAGAGGATCCCAAGGTCGACATTGCCACTGCCGACCGCGCCGATATCACCGGCGCCGCCCGTTTCAAAATTGTCGATCAGATTCAGTGCAAACGAAAAGGGGGCCCTCCACCGAAGATTCTCAGATCTGTTTTAACAATCAAAAGCCTCGGTGATGTGGGCTCAAGAGGGATCCTAGACATTGTGGACAGTGCGATGAGGGGAGTTCCTAGGACGGCAGACATTATCGGGCTGTCCTATCTGCTTGAAGGCAGCGACCGAAACCCGTCTCCAGTGTTCCGGTGTCTCAAAGAGCTCAGCATTAGCACCTCTCGTCAAGTCATGGCGGGGCCTGGCAAAGTCCTCTGTGAGATTCAGACACCCTCAACCTTCAACGTTGCACCCGAATTTCGGGAGTTTCTGTTCCACGGCAGGGAACCGGGGCCAAAGAATTTCAGGGCGATAGAAGCGGCGCCCGACCCGAAGAGAGCGGACCCTCTTTTCCCTGGAGCTCCTGCTGGGTCCGCAGATCCTGCCCTCGAAATCGTCTTCAAGGACATTGAGATGGTCGAGGACTTTGTGAACAAACCCGAACACACTGGTCTTTTTGACACCTGCGGTAGGTCTGGTCTTGTTTTCCTGGGCATCTCTCAAGTTGTAATTTCTTTCAGCGAAAATTCGCCATCTTTTTTTCTTCATCTGCGTGAGTCTTTTATTGGATCTTCGGTAATTCAATCTTGACGTTTATTTCCACGCTTCCATCTGTTAGGGAAGGCCCTCATGGACGCGTGCAGTAATTCTTGCTTGACCCTGACAGAGACAGATCGCTTCATGTCAGCTTGCTCCAGCTGCCTCACACAAACGCTGAGAGGAGCTGGAGGGAAGCATAACAACAGGATGTGAGATGAAACAAATGCGTCCTTGCTGGCACAAACATACAACAGTTGCTTCTTCACTTTTCCAAGGCAATGTACTGATGTGATGTGCCCCTCCATGTGGCTGCTTGCTTGCAGTCGACTGCGAAGTGTCCTGCGAGTCCGTTGACCCCTCCTGCGTTCCTGCTAGCTCGGCCACGGCTCTCACGACTTTCAAATACAAGTTCAAGAAAGCAGACCTACCGGCCACTCACAGGCACAACCCGCCGTCAGGCGAAAAACCGGCCTCCTGGCCTACCCCAGCGGACTTTGGTCATCGTGACTGCCCAGCGACTGCAACATCGTTCAAGGCCCCCGCACCAGCCGCCGCGGAGCTCCTCAAGAAGTGCGGACAAATCCCCTCGGGAGTCAATTTCGGTTCATCCCCCGCACTCAAAGCTTTCGTTGGCGTGGCGTCAACAGAATTCAACGGCCCGCTGGACACTGTGACTGCGACTGACAATGAAAAAGAAATTGAGATCAAAAAGGACCTTCCCTTGGGAGACCTCGGCTTGCAGGACTGTGCTTCGTGCCAACCGAGTGTCACTTTCCCAGACGCCATTCCCGAATGTGTGAAGAAGCAGGGAACCGACAAGTTTTGGACTGCCAAGATCACGCTGAACCAGGATTGGAACGCAGACGAGAAGGGAAAAACGTGCAAGGAGGTGATCCAGGCGATGAAACCCCAAATTCTTAACAAAGTCACCGAGATGATACAACAGCGAAATCAAATGCCCACCCTCGAGTACGGTGTTGGAAAGACTCTTCCGGGAGCAGACACGGAGACAGCAGCTGAGGAGGTGTACAAGAAAATCGAAGAGAAGGCTGAAACTACTTGGCCTGCTACCCAGACGGGGGTAATCCCTCATCTCGATAACGGAAGTCCCAAAGAGTGGCCAGTGGAGTTCGACTACGATTTCGGGTACCAGAAGTTCAAAATGACCCAGTGCAGTCAGTTTTCATTTTCTTTCGGAATGAAATAAGTATGAGCGCGTTTCTCCAGTACATGTGTGAGTGACCTCATTTAACTTGATTTCATCAAGACAGACCCATGCATGTGCAGTTCATGACTCGCTCATGAGAGTCTGTCCCCTCCATCAGAAAAAAGAGTTTTCTTTCTTGGTGCAATCTATCTATTTTGGTGGTCCCATACTTTTTCGCAAAACAAAAGCATGTACCCTTCGAATTCCTGGCCAAGTGCACACACGCTTTCACCAATATCTGTGCACGTGGAATGTTTCTTATCGAAGCCTCGGGGTAAGAACTGCAAATCCACGAGAGAAGCAATGTGTGTGTATGTGTGAATGTTTTTATATTTGAAATATCTGCAGGAAAGTGCAAGTTCCAAATCACAGAAAAGTGCCCCGCGTGCAAACAGGGAGACACTACGACCTCGTTCGACAACTCCGACATTCAATTCAGTTTCGAAAACGAAAAAGAAGCCGCACAAGACGAACACACACACTGCAGAAAGGCCATCGAAACTTTCTTCTCACCTCTCAAGACCGCTTGCACAGCTGATGCAACCAAGAAAGACGAGTGCCAAAAGACGGCACTGAGTGAAGCTCTGATACAGAAGATCGATTCTGCGTCTGGTGGAGACGCGGATCCGACAGCACACCCTCTCTGGTTCTCTCGCTCCCTCCTTCCCGACAAGGATGGTTCTGCTGCCCTGAAGATGGAGAACCTGAAGGCTTCCAGCAGAGACCTTCTCGAAGGGAAGGGAGTCTTCGAAGCGTGCGAGGCAGGAAATGGAGGTGCTCTGACTCTGTGCGGTACGTAAGTTTCCCGCATGTCTGTGAGTGTATGTGTGCGTATGTGTGTATGCGTGTGCGTGAGGAAGAGATCCTTCCTGCGTGGCCCATCGCAAAGTCATCAGATTACCTACAGATTCAGAATTCCCATGCCAAGAAGAAGTGTCGGATTGGAGTGCTGCTCAGTCTGTCTGTCCGTCTGTCTGTCTGTCTGTCTGTCTGTCTGTGAGAAGGAGGGAAAAGGAAGAAACGGGGAGTCTGTTTGTCTGTCTGTCTGTCTGGCCCAAAAGAAGAGAAAGAAAAAGAGAGTCTGGCTGTCTGTAGGGAAGAAAGAAACAAATAGTCTGCCTACCTACCTACCTGCCTGAGCCTGCTTGCAGATCCGTGCGCATGGTCCCTGAAGATCGCTCCTTGGAAGAGAAAACCCACTGACGGGAGCCTGGAACCAGATACAACCAACGAAGGAAAGAAGTGCATGCCTGAGCACCTTGATCGTCACGATCATGAGTACTCTTTTGACATCGTGCTGGAGGCTTCTTTCACTGCCTCGGGGGCTCTGGGCTGTTGGGAGTCAATTGACTCTGTCGCAAGGATGCCCTCATCTCTCCGTGAGCAGGCAAACTACCTGGAGAACAAAAAGATTGCAAAATTAAATCCAGCTCCTGACGTGACGAAAACGGCCCTGGACTTTCTCGCCGATCCTAGAGTGAGCGTGGAACGTGAAAAGCTCCTCAATTGCCTTCAAGCAATCAAGAACAATGTAACCCCGAGAGCCGGATGCACGCTTGATTCGAGTTCCGCCGACTGTCCAAAGGCTTTGAAGGGCGAGACAGGCACTAACAATGCGGCAACGACGTGCAAGGTCAAGCTCGAAAAGTCCAAAATCATCACCAAATCAGGAGCGCAACTTTTCCACGAAAAAGTCCTTCAAAAACCGGTTCCCGGCCCTTGCAGTCAGTCCCCCTTCTCAATCCCTGTACGAGAACAAAAAGGCAGAAGAAACATAGTACGACAAACAAAATGATTAGTTGCTGGTCCGCATGATCCGTGCTGTCTGTGTGTGCACTCTTGTTACGTTCCATGATATTCCCATTGTCTGACTGTCTGTGCGTTTCCTCCTCTAGCTTTTTCTTTCCCTTCTTTCTATCCATTTTCCGCCTTTCCGATCGGCATTCGTTCTTCGCTTGAATGTCAGAGTAAGCATCGACGGGACAGGGGACGCGCGAAGATAGGAAGCGATCGAGGAATTTGAGCGAGCGAACGAGTCTATTTTTCTTTCTCCCTCCTGCCTGAACGGCATCTCGCCCACTGACTTGAATCATCAGATTGCATGAGTGGTTGAAAGGAGTGTGAATGAATGAGGAAGAACTGATTCCATGATTTGATTGTCTCCACCGTCCAGCCAGCCAAGCAGAGAGGCAGACAGGTAGGCAGGCAAGATTAATTAGCGAGCTCATGCATGCATTCGTTGATTGTGTGACTGCTGCGTGTGTGAGTGCAGAGGAGTGCGAAATGAAGTGTGAGGTCTCTATTCCGGACAAGCACTGTGCTGGCTGGGGAGAGACCACCTCCACAAAGGTCCGCCTGAAAATCGAAACCAAAGACCCGGAAACACTAGATCCGGATTCAAGGCTCGAGGGGGTCACGTGTAAGGACTGGTTCTACAAGCATCGGCCCCACGACACGAGGACGCATCAC
>JAHBMJ010005161.1:0-5000 GCA_018398765.1 Chromera velia | reverse complement strand
CTTATAGTGCGCCATCTGAAATTGCTTGTCTATGTCAACTCGCAGCGTCTCTCTTTGCGTCCAGTCTACCACTCAAGTGAGACCCTTGACGTTGCTACCTCCTCTGTGTTTTCTTTTCTGATTGAAGAGAAAAAGTCCGAACGCCGGGCGTAAAATTTTTCGTGTGTGCCATTCCACCCATCTTGATCCCAATGCAATCTGCAACGCATGCATTGAGTATCTTTTTTTTCTCACTTCATTGTCCTTCCTGCTGAATGAATGCAGGTCTTTCACGACAACCACCTGCAATTCAAGAGCGACATAGCCAACAAGGTCAAAGAGTGGGTGACTACAAACGGACTTACACCCGACAGAAACGTCGGAAGATTCACAGAAACGGCCAACGTCATCTACGATGCCCTCGAGAACAAATTACAGTCTCCCCCATCGGGACAGTCGACCTCTTGGGCTCCCGCGTCGCATGGATCACACCCGAACGAAATGTTCTGTGAAGACCTCGTGCTGAACAAGGGCGACATCCACGAATACGCCAACTACAGATTCAGACTCATTCCGGCCATCGATCTGCGCGCATGTGGTCAGCAACCATGCAGCCGTACAATCGGTCCATCCGACATTCTACAGCTGCCTCTCTAGCATAGGCACAGTCTCTGTCTGCGGCCTCTCTAGCATAGGCACAGTCTCTCTCTGTCTGCGCGACCTGTGTCGAGTGTGACCATTCCCTTTGTTAACGCTCCTTTCGTGTGGCACGATAGTCTTTCATGAATTCACAGGAAGGCCGGGAGACACAAAATACACAATTCGAAAGAAAGTCCATTCTCCTTTACTTCTTTATTGTTGCGTTGATACATGTGTCTCAGCTAGTTGTATGTCGTGTGTCTTGTCCCTCCGTCTGTTAACTTGTCTGCAGGGAATTGCGAGATGATCGTGGTGGGCTTCTGTCCGCACTGCAAAGCGTCGGTTGAGGTACCGGGTCTCACCGCGATTTTCCTCCGACCAAATACCGGTAACACCCCAACAGACAACGTGTGCTTTAACACATGGGAAACCTACTTCTCAGGCACCCATCCCGCCACGATGGTTGACGCAGATGCTGCGAAGACGCTGATGGAGAAGAACAAGCAGACACGGACAGCAGATTTCGACTCGACACTCAACTCAAGATCGAGAGAGTGTGTGACGAGGGAGTGTGTGGGGATCGCGAGGAGGGTTCTGGATGTCCAGGTCGGTTGGTACCTCAAGTAAGAAGAGCAAGCAAGCAACCCCAGTGAATTGCAACATGATGACGTTATGTTTTCGGATGGCGATTCACCCGTCTCCGTTCCTCTCCTCTATTTCCATTGTTGCTCTGACAGAGGTCTTCAACTTTCCATCAGCTGCTCTTGCTTTTGAGTGTATGCAAGAAAGAAAGAAAGAAAGAAGGAAAGAAAGAATGAGACAGACAGACAGACAGACGTACCTTTTCTTCCTCGAAGATAAGAATCACGCAAGAGTTACCACTGCACAAACATAGGAGAGACACAAACAAACAAACAAAGACACTCATCCATCCATGCAGGAAATTTCCGATCCCACAGACCTCAGCGAGGCCGCCAAGAGAGCCGCACTCGAGAGGCGATTCCGAGAGATGCCCGAGGGGGGCGCTCTGGAGATTCCACTCGACCCCGACGGCATCTCATCAGGAGTTCCTAGTGGCTGCAGTGCTGATATTCCAGACTGCGGTCAGTCCAACTAACTCGAAGCAGTTGTAGAACAACAGGCAGGTGGCGGTTTTGATTTAGCCTTCCCCCCCGAACTCTGTCTGTTGGATTGATCCCTCGAGCTCGGAAACTGCCCGTCCAAAACGGCGTCTTTCCTTGCAGGGATGTGCGATGTGAGGCTGTAGCCAGACGTACATACTCGGAGAGGAGACCGTCTCTCAGAGCTCCACCTCTCTTGTGTTTTTGAAATGTGTGTGCAGCAAACTGCAAAGTGAAAATCCTTGAGGACGTTGACGCACCTGAGTGCTTTAAAGAAGGGGAGGCGAATGCAAAATTTACTGTCAGATTGCAATTTGCACCGAGAGAAAAGTCAGTCAGCAACTCGAGATTAGCTTGATAAGACTGTAAGCTGTTTTCTGTGTTGTGCTGTACCCAGAGGACTGTTGGGCATATCAGAAAATAATAAGAAAACCTCAGGGAGGTCCTTTCGGGAATAGCAGTTTGCTTTTGAGTCTTGTCATGCGGTGGCATAGTTCCTGTTCTATCGCAGTTCGTTCCTTTTTCTTTTCTGCACGGATGGCGCGGACATGGAGAACTCATGGTCACTTTGCATGCAAATCTTTTTTCCCATCGTGCATTTTTCTCTTTCCATGAATGGGAAAAGGGCTGCATTCAGTATGGGGCTGAAGAGAGCACTTCAAGAGGGGGCAAAAAGTAAAGAAGCCTTCATTCTCTCTCATAAACTGACGGTCGCTGTGTGTCTGTCTCTAATTCTCCCTTGAAATCCGTTTGAGCAGGTTTGGCAAAAAGTGCGCAGAAGTGGTCACGCATGGGCCAGTGGTGAAGAACGCCATCACAGAGATGCTCCGAAATCTGCGGACCGACACTGCCCCTTCGACTGTAACGGCAGAGTCCGATCACCTGAGCATGAGATTGATCGACGGGATCATCGAGAAAGCTCAAGAATACGACAACAGACATGTGCTGATCACAAGCAGCAAGACACAGACCTTCTCTGCTGCAGACGAGAAGGCGGTGACTCTAGACATCACCCAGGAGGACGCAACAGCCCTTGGGGTCGACGAATGCGGTCAGCAATCTGTTCCATGTAGAATTGAGTTTGCTTTTCCTCCCTGTGTGTTGTCTACTTGACAGCGTATGTTACACTATGAAGTGGTCTCGCGTGGTTTTTCTTTTACGCTTCCCAACTTTCTTTCCCTCTCCATTTTGTTTTTTTCGCCATTTTCTTTTCCTTCTTTCTTTTCCCCATAGCCCCACACTCTTCATTTGTGTCTATCAATCGTTTGATCTTGTAGTGATGAGCAAAGAACACAACTGTCGGAAGAGAAATGAATAAAAATGTGAAAAATAAGAAATGAAGTTCGACGATGTTCTTTTGACATGAATTGCTCAATGGATGCTTGCAGGAGATTGCCGCCTGTACGTCTTCATTACGCAGAAACCGCACTGCATTGCGGTGCCTCCCAGAAACAACAATCGCATCGCCTTTCAGATGGACGCACACTTCTCTCCCTTTGAAACGGGCTGCCAGGATGCCATCAAGAGAGCGAGGGCGAACATGAAGGTCAGTTAGTGACTCCGTTAGTCTTTTCCAATGCTATCCTTCTCTAGCTGTCACTCTCTCGCTGTTTTTGTTTTCTGCCAAAGACTACCTCGGCCATAGAGTGCCACACTGCTTTAGAGTCAAAGGCTGTGCACACACATGTTGACACGCCCTGTACGGTAGAAATTACCGTGAGCAGAGTTTTGTGATTGCATCAATAGTACAGTACGATCAAAGATGTGCAGGCAGGGTGATCATCGAGCCTGCCTGCTTCCTTCCCTCCTTCCTTCCTTCCTTCCTGCCTTCCCTCCTTCAGGTATTCCTCGGAAGCCCCCGTCTCGACTCTGAGCCCCTCGCGAAAGACCTGGTGCCGGTGACGCCGTCCCTTTGGACAAAAATCGAGAAGGCCGTTGACCAAACCTGGTTGGGGGCGCAGAGAAGAGGGACAGTCGACATGCGTACAAGGAAACTGAAGGATGAGGTCGAGCTCTCATTACTCCAGGACAATGTGAGTGAGTCTGTTTGTTTGTTTGTTTGGTTATCTATCTATCCGTGCATGAAAAACAAAGGCAGCCCTCAAGAGTATCTGCAGCACAGATGAAACCAGATATACTGCATTTCGCCTACTTTTGCACCACAGTGGCTTAGTGCCCGAACTTAGTGAATGTTTTTGATTCTCTAAACTCCGAAGAGAGATCGAAACTCGCCGTGATTTGTTGCTCCGAAGAGCGATCGAAACTCGCCGTTTTTTGTTGCTTCGTCTCTTTCAACGAATTCCTTTCTGGGTGCTTGCGCGTGAATGAAGAATTGAAAAATTGTCGTCATATCGATCTAATGCCGTTCTGCATGTTTTCAAATGCAGACCGTCCCGCGATCGGTTGTGAGTCCTGACGCTTCCACTGGGCCTGTGACTCTGGATGGGGTCAATGCAGAAGACTTGAAAGTGCGTGGGTGTGGGGGCGGGGGCGGGGGGAGGGGCACGTGCAGAGGGCAGACGCAGGGTTCACCGGTCCTTTTAGAGCAGCCCCAGAGAAGGAGCCAGAGAGACACGGCATCGCTTGTGGTGCCTTTGCAGTCCGTATTTTTATCCCAAGCTCTTTCTGGGTTTTTCGTGGCTGTTTTTTCTCAAAGTTCGAGAATTACAAGAGGGTGCCTGGAGCATTCCGTCTTCACACCTCCATACACTATTCCCTCTACTCTCCTAAATGTCCCTCTCTTCTTCCTTCTGGCCGTGTCGATTGTTCTTCTATGCAGTGATCGTGTGTGCATCTGCTCTGATTTTTGCTTTTTGCAAAAAGAATTGTCCATTTGTCTGGTGAAGTGCGAATGTCTCTCTCAAAAAGCATCTAAATGCAATCATTGGACTCATAAAATTTTGTGATGTGTCATGAGCAGAATCATGGCCGGTCCCATGAAAAAAAAAATTACATGAACGTTCCGACTGACTGCAGGCTCTCCTGGTCTCCCAACTGAACACGGGGGTCTCTCGTGTTTGCGGTTAGTCGTCTGGTTTCTTTCTTTCTTTGTTTCTTTGTTTGTTTGTTTCTTTGTTTCTTTATTTCTTTCTTTCTTTCTTTCTTGTTTGTTTACTTCGTGTCTCACCTACTTTACTCCTTCGCCCTCGATCCTTTGTTTTCTTCTTCTCTTTCTTCCTTCCTTCCTGCTGTCCTTCTTTCCTGTCTGTTTGTCTGTCTCTCTGTCTCTCTTTCTCCCCCCCCCCCCCCCCCCCCCCCCCT
>JAHBMJ010005153.1:49256-66756 GCA_018398765.1 Chromera velia | reverse complement strand
GAGGTGTCAGGGGACTGTGAGGGAGGACCTGGTATCAGGGTACTGTTAGGGTAGTGTCAGGGTACTGTCAGGCGAGGTGTCAGGGTAGTATCAGGGTAGTGTCAGGGGAGTGTCAGGTAATGTCAGGGTACTGTCAGGGTAGTGTCAGGGGAGGTGGCATAAGGGAGGTGTCAAGGTACTGTCAGGGTAGTGTCAGGGTACTGTCAGGGGAGGTGTCAGGGTAGTGTCAGGGGAGGTGTCAGGGTAGTGTCAGATAGTCTCAGGGAGGTATCAGGGTATTGTCAGGGGAGGTGTCAGGGTAGTGTCAGGGAGGTGCCAGGGAGATGTCAGGGTACTGTCAGGGTAGTGTCAGGGGAGGTATCAGAGTAGTGTCAGGGTAGTACCAGGGGAGGTGTCAGGGTAGTGTCAGGGGACTGTCAGGGTAGTGTCAGGGGACTGTCAGGGAAGTGTCAGGGAAGTATCAGGGAAGGTGTCAGCGAAGGTGTCAGGAGACTGTCAGGGAGGTGTCAGGGTAGTGTCAAGGGACTGTCAGGGTACTGTGAACGAAGGTGTTAGGGTAGTGTCAGAGGACTATCAGGGAGGTGTCAGGCACTGTCAAAGTGGTGTCAGGGGCCTTTAGAAAGAAAGAAAGAAAAAAAGAAAGAAAGAACGAAAGAAAGAGAAAGAAAGGAAGACAAAAAGAGAGAGAGAGAGAGAGAGAGAGAGAGAGAGAGAGAGAGAGAAAGAGAAAGAAAGAAAGGGAAAGAAAGAAAGAAAGAAAGAAAAAAAGAATGATAGATAGAAAGAAAGAAAGATAGAAAGAGCGAAAGAAAGAGAAAGAAAGGAAGACAAAAAAAAAGAGAGAGAGAGAGCTAGAAAGAGAGAGAGCTAGAGAGAGCTAGAGAGAGAGAGTGATAGAAAGAAAGATAGAAAGAATAAAAGAAAGAAAGAAAGAAAGAAAGAAAGAAAAAAAAATAAACAAAGAAAGAAAGAAAGAAAAATCGAATCGATCGAATGACCGAACGCAGGCTGTCGACGTCGGTGCGGGCACCGGCTTCTGAACTTTTTTTTTCGCGGAGAAACTGGGGCCCTCTGGTCGGTTGCTTCTGTTTGTCTTTTTCTCTTTTGACGGCTAGGTGCAATTATTGGCCGCTGTGAATCTGTCTTCGGGTTTCCTCCTTTGTGCATGTGTGTATATGTGTGACTGACACGGACTGTCTGTGTGTATGTGTGTATGTGTGTGTATGTGTGTGTGTGTGTGTGTGTGTGTGTGCACATGTGTATATGTTACAGTGTGTACGTGGGTCTGTGTCTGACAGTGTGTGTGTGTGTGTGTGTGTGTGTGTGTGTCTTTGCGTGCATTTCCTCAGGTCGTGTGGTGGGGACTGAATTGAGCAAGGGCTTCCTAAAAATTCTCCGGTAAAAGGACAAGGAGATGAGAGAGGCAGGAGAGGCGCAGGAAGGGGAAAAGAAGAAGAGCAACGCCAAATCACTGGCCCCGATTGACTTTATGCAGAGCTCCAAGACAGAAACGGGAATCCCTGCAGAGCTATCGGTCAGTCGGTTTCGGTCCGTCGGTAAGTCGGTCAGTGAGTCGGTTGACAGTTTCTTTGTTTCAGGGTACTGTCAGGGTTCTATCAGGGGGGTGTCAGGGTGCTGTCAGGGTAGTGTCAGGCTACTCTCAGGGTAGTATCAGGGGACTGTCAGGGTACTGTCAGGGTAGTGTCAGGGTACTGTCAGGGTATTGTCAGGGTAATGTCAGGGTCCTGTCAGGGTACTGTCAGGGGAGGTGTTAGGGTACTGTCAGGGTCCTGTCAGGGAGGTGTCAGGGTAGTGTCAGGGGACTGTTAGGGTAGTGTCAGGGGAGGTGTCAGGGTAGTGTCAGGGGAGGTGTCAGGCTAGTGTCAGGGGACTGTCAGGGTAGGAGTGTCAGGGGAGGTGTCAGGGGAGGGTATCAGAGGAGGTGTCAGGATAGTGTCAGGTTACTGTCAAGGTAGTGTCAGGGTACTGTCAGGGTAGTGTCAGGGTATTGTCTGGGAGGTGTCAGGGTAGTGTCAGGGTAGTGTTAGGCTACTGTCAGGATAGTGTCAGGCGAGGTATCAGGGTAGTGTTAAGATATTGTCAGGGTAGTGTCAGGGGAGGTATCAGGGTAGTGTCAGGGTACTGTTAGGGTAGTGTCAGGTGAGGTGTCAGGGTAGTGTCAGGGTAGTGTCAGGGGACTGTCAGGGTACTATTAGGGTAGTGTCAGGGGAGGTATCAGAGTAATGTCAGGGTAACGTCAGGGTCCTGTCAGGGAGGTGTCAGGGGACTGTGAGGGAGGACCTGGTATCAGGGTACTGTCAGGGTAGTGTCAGAGTACTGTCAGGCGAGGTGTCAGGGTAGTGTCAGGGTAGTGTCAGGGGAGTGTCAGGTAGTGTCAGGGTACTGTTAGGGTAGTGTCAGGGGAGGTGGCATGAAGGAGGTGTCAGGGTACTGTCAAGATAGTGTCAGGGTACTGTCAGGGGAGGTGTCAGGGTACTGTCAGGGGAGGTGTCAGGGTAGTATCAGATAGTCTCAGGGAGGTATCAGGGTATTGTTAGGGGAGGTGTCAGGGTAGTGTCAGGGAGGTGTCAGGGAGGTGTCATGGTACTGTCAGGGTAGTGTCAAAGTAATGTCAGGATACTGTCAGGGTAGTATCAGGGGAGATATCAGGGTAGTGTTAGGGTAGTATCAGGGTAGTGTCAGGGTAGTATCAGGGTAGTGTCAGGGGAGGTGTCAGGGTAGTGTTAGGGTACTGTCAGGGTCCTGTCAGGGAGGTGTCAGGGGACTATGAGGGAGGACCTGGTATCAGAGTACTGTCAGGGTAGTGTCAGGGTACTGTCAGGCGAGGTGTCAGGGTAGTGTCAGGGTACTGTCAGGGGAGTGTCAGGTAGTGTCAGGGTACTGTCAGGGTAGTATCAGGGGAGGTGGTATGAGGGAGGTGTCAGGGTACTATCAGGGTAGTGTCAGGGTACTGTCACGGGAGGTGTCAGGGTAGTATCAGATAGTCTCAGGGAGGTATTAGGGTATTGTTAGGGGAGGTGTCAGGGTAGTGTCAGGGAGGTGTCAGGGTACTGTTAGGATAGTGTCAAGGTAATGTCAGGATACTGTCAGGGTAGTGTCAGGGGAGGTATCAGGGTAGTGTCAGGGTAGTGTTAGGGTAGTGTCAGGGTACTGTCAGGGTAGTGTCAGGGGAGGTGTCAGGATAGTGTTAGGGGACTGTCAGGGTAGTGTTACAACACTGTCAGGGAGGTGTCAGGATGGTGTCAGGGTACTGTTAGGGGAGGTGTCAGGGTAGTGTCAGGGGACTGTCAGGGTAGTGTCAGGGGAGGTGTCAGGGTAGTGTCAGATAGTGTTAGGGAGGTGTCAGGGTACTGTCAGGGTATTGTCAGGGTAGTGTCAGGGTAGTGTCAGGGGAGGTCTCAGCGTAGTATCAGGAGACTGTTAGAGAAGTGTCAGGGGACTGTCAGGGAGGTGTTAGGGTAGTGTCAGGGTAGTGTGAGGGTACTGTCAGGGTACTGTCAGGGTAGTGTCAGGGGAGGTGTCAGGGTAGTGTCAGGCGACTGTCAGGGTAGTGTCAGGGGACTGTCAGCGAGGTGTCAGGGTAGTGTCAGGGTACTGTGAGGGTAGTGTCAGAGTCCTGTCAGGGGAGGTGTCAAGGTAGTGTCAGGGGAGGTGTCAGGGTAGTGTCAGGGTAGGTGTTAGAGAGGTGTCAGGGGAGGTGTCAGGGTAGGTGTCAGAGTAGTGTCAGGGGACTGTCAGGGTAGTGTCAGGGTAGGCATCAAGGTAGTGTCAGGGGACTGTCAGGGGACGTCAGGGAAGTGTTAAGGGAGGTGTCAGCCAAGGTGTCAGGGTAGTGTCAGTGTAGGTGTCAGGGTAGTGTCAGGATACTGTCAGGGGAGGTGTCAGGGGACTGTCAGGGAAGTGTTAGGGGAGGTGTCAGCGAAGGTATCAGGGGCCTGTCAGGGACTCCGAGGTGTCAAGGTACTGTCAAGGGACTGTCAGGGGACTGTCAAGGAAGTGTCAGGGGAGTGTCAGGGGAGGTGTCAGCGAAGGTGCCAGGGGACTGTCAGGGAGGTGTCAGGGTAGTGTCAAGGGACTTTCAGGGGACTGTCAGCAAAGGTGTCAGGGTAGTGTTAGGGGACTGTCAGGGAGGTGTCAGGGTACTGTCAGAGACTCAGGGTGGTGTCAGGGGCCTTTAGAAAGAAAGAAAGAAAGAAAAAAAGAAAGCGAAAGAAAGGAAGACAAAAAAAAAGAGAGAGAGAGAGAGAGAGAAAGAGAGAAAGAGAGCTAAAGACAGAGAGAGAGAGAGAGAAAAAAAGAAAGAAAGAAAGAAAGAAAGGGAAAGAAAGAAAGAAAGAAAGAAAGAAAGGGAAAGAAAGAAAGAAAGAATGATAGATAGAAAGAAAGAAAGATAGAAAGAATGAAAGATAGAAAGAATGAAAGAAAGAAAGAAACAAACAAACAAAGAAAGAAAGAAAAAAAAATTCAATCGATCGAATGACCGAACGCAGGCTGTCGACGTCGGTGCGGGCACCGGCTTCTGGACTTTTTTTTTTGCGGAGAAACTGGGGCCCTCTGGTCGGTTGCTTCTGCTTGTCTTTTTCTCCTTTGACGGCTAGGTGCAATTATTGGCCGCTGTGAATCCGTTTTCGGGTTTCCTCCTTTATGCACGTGTACGTATGTATGACTGACACAGACTCTCTCTCTGTATGTGTGTGTGTGTGTGTGTATGTGCATGTGTGTGTGTGTACGTGGGTCTGTGTCTGACAGTGTGTGTGTGTGTGTGTGTGTGTGTCTTTGCGTGCGTTTCCTCAGGTCGTGTGGTGGGGACTGAATTGAGCGAGGGCTTCCTGAAAATTCTCCGGCAAAAGGACAAGGAGATGAGAGAGGCAGAAGAGGCGCAGGAAGGGGAAGAGAAGAAGAGCGACGCCAAATCACTGGCCCCGATTAATTTCATTCAGAGCTCCGAGACGGAAACGGGAATCCCTGCAGAGCTATCAGTCAGTCCGTTTCGGTTCGTCGGTAAGTCGGTCAGTGAGTCGGTTGACAGTCTCTTTGTTTCAGGGTACTGTCAGGGTTCTATCAGGGGGGTGTCAGGGTGCTGTCAGGGTAGTATCAGGGTACTGTCAGGGTAGTGTCAGGGGACTGTCAGGGGACTGTCAGGGTACTGTCAGGGTAGTGTCAGGGTCCTGTCAGGGTACTGTCAGGGGAGGTGTCAGGGTAGTATCAGGGTCCTGTGAGGGAGGTGTCCAGGTACTGTCAGGGGAGTGGCAGGGTACTGTCAGAGTAGTGTCAGGGTCCTGTCAGGGAGGTGTCAGGGTAGACTAAGTGTCAGGGTAGTGTCAGGGTACTGTCAGGGTACTGTCAGGGGAGATGTCAGGAGAGGTGTCAGGGTAGTGTCAGGGTAGTGTCAGGGAGGTGTCAGGGTAGTGTTAGGGTAGTATCAGGGGACTGTCAGGGGAGGGTGTCAGAGGAGGTGTCAGGGTAGTGTCAGGCTAGTGTCAGGGGACTGTCAGGGAAGTGTTAGGCGAGGTGTTAGGGTAGTGTTAAGGTACTGTCAGGGAAGTGTCAGGCGAGGTGTCAGGGTAGTGTCAAGGTACTGTCAGGGTAGTGTCAGGGGAGGTGTCAGGATAGTGTCAGGGTAGTGTCAGGGGAGGTGTCAGGGTAGTGTCAGGGTACTGTCAGGGTAGTGTCAGGCGAGGTGTCAGGGTAGTGTTAGGGTAGTATCAGGGGAAGTGTCAGATAGTGTCAGAGTACTGTCAGGGTCCTGTCAGGGAGGTGTCAGGGTAGTGTCAAGGTCCTGTCAGGGAGGTGTTAGGGTAGTGTCAGGGTACTGTCAGGGTAGTGTCAGGGGAGTGTCAGGTAGTGTCAGGGTACTGTCAGGGTAGTGTCAGGGGAGGTGGCATGAAGGAGGTGTCAGGGTACTGTCAGGGTAGTGTCAGGGTACTGTCAGGGGAGGTGTCAGGGTAGTGTCAGGGGAGGTGTCAGGGTAGTATCAGATAGTCTCAGGGAGGTGTCAGGGTAGTATCAGGGTACTGTCAGGGTCCTGTCAGGGAGATGTCAGGGGACTGTGAGAGAGGTGTCAGGGTAGTGTCAGGGTAGTTTCAGGGGAGGTGTCAGGGTAGTGTCAGGGGACTGTCAGGGAGCTGTCAGGGTAGTGTTAGGGTACTGTTAGGGTAGTGTCAGGCGGTGTTAGGGTACTGTCAGGTTAGTGTCAGGGGAGGTGTCAGTGTAGTGCCAGGGAGGTGTTAGGGTAGTCTTAGGGGACTGTCGGGCTAGTGTCAGGGAGGTGTCAGGGTAGTGTCAGGGGAGGTGTCAGGGTAGTGTCAGGCGACTGTTATGGTAGTGTCAGGGGACTGTCAGGGTAGTGTCAGGGTCCTGTCAGGGGAGGTGTTAGGGTAGTGTCAGAGGAGGTGTCAGGGTAGTGTCAGGGGAGGTGTTAGGGAGGTGCCAGGGGAGGTGTCAGGGTAGGTATCAGAGTAGTGTCAGGGGATTGTCAGGGTAGTATTAGGGTAGGTGTCAGGGTAGTGTCAGGATACTGTCAGGGAACTGTCAGGGAAGTGTCAGGAGAGGTGTCGGCGAAGGTGTTAGGGTAGTGTCAGGGTAGGTATCAGGGTAGTGTTAGGATACTGTCAAGGGACTGTCATTATACTGTCAGGGTAGTGTCAGGGGAGGTGTCAGTGAAGGTGTCAAGGTAGTGTTAGGGAGGTGTTAGGGGAGGTGTCAAGGGACTGTCAGGGGACTGTCAGGGAAGGTCAGGGAAGTGTCAGAGGAGGTGTCAGCGAAGGTGTCAGGGGACTGTCAGGGAGGTGTTAGGGTAGTATCAAAGGACTGTCAGGGGACTGTCAGCAAAGGTGTCAGCGTAGTGTTAGGGGACTGTCAGGGAGGTATCAGGGTACTGTCAGGGACTCAGGGTGGTGTCAGGGGCCTTTAGAAAGAAAAAAAGAAAGAAAGAAAGAAAGCAAAAGAAAGGAAGACAAAAACAGAGAGAGAGAGAGAGAGAGAGAGAGAGAGAGAGAGAGAGAGAAAGAAAGAAAGAAAGAAACAAAGAAAGAAGCAAAGAAAGAAATAAAGAAAAATTGAATTGATTGAATGATCGAACGCAGGCTGTCGACGTTGGTGCGGGCACCGGCTTGTGGACTTTTTTTTCCGCAGAGAAACTGGAGCCCTCTGGTCGGTTGCTTCTGCTTGTCTTTTTCTCCTTTGCACGGCTTGCCTAGTCAGACATACAAACTCCTAGAAATACTGCCTAGACAACTCTAGAGAAGTCTGGGTATATTTGAAGGAATGCCTAGGAGATTTAGGGTACATGCCTGGTAGACCCTAGGGGTCTCCTGGGCAAGTGCCTAGTAGACCCTAGTACCATCTAGGCAAGTTCCTATCTTATCCTAGGCAGTCTCTTAGCAATATCTTCAGTTTTTCTAGACAATATTAGCTGAGTTTTCAACTTTAAAAACATAAGTAAAAGTATTTAATTGATGAATATTTACAGGAATGTCATGCCTACGCTTGGTTACTGACAGGCATGTCTTCATCTCGCTCTGCCCCTGCTTCTTCATCGAGAAGCTCTGACTTGTAGTATTCAGGAGAGCTGAAGAGCACCTTATTAGCCTCTGTTAGGGTTTCCATGCTTTCCAAAAACCGAGTAACAGCGGACTATTTTATAACATGAAACTTTGGTAAGGCCGCTTTGAGCGTTTTGATGTGGGAAGCTCGCCAAAACTGCACCAAATAGTCATTCGGAGGCGCTTTGCAAAGCCAATCCACCATTTGTCCATAGGTGTACTCTGCGTTTAAACTCCCTTCATGGTGTTCTCTCTATTTTTACAGGGACTGAGCAAAAGCAACAATCCCATCTGGGGTGAACTGAATGCTGCCGGCTGTCTGTTTCTCTGTCTGTCGAGATTCTGTTTACGCTGAGCGACCCGCTGCAGCGTCTCTGCAGAAATGTCCCCACTGGAAATCCAAGGCACAGAGTTGCACCAGCCCTACCAGTTTTAGCCGATGGGTCTGCTTCTGGCCAAGGGCAGTGAAGGGAGAGGAGAGAAACTATGGAGAGGGGGGGGTGGCAGACATGGAGAGGGGAAGGAGGGGTAGAGGCACCTACAGGGCGAGAACGCTCTAAGGGGGTGACTACTAACAAGGGTGTGAGGGGACGGAGAAGGGGAAGGGGAGGGATTGCAGCTACTGCCCAAGCCTCAACGACTATGGCTTGGGTTATGCATGGCTAATGGGTTTGTTTCTGGGCAAAACACCTTGGAAGTTGCCTTGAAAAAATATTTTGCATGCTGACTCTTAATGCTCTAAAATCATATTATGATTATTTCTACATAAGTATCATTATCTAATACCGTTTTTTCAAAGAACTCTTTATCTAAGCTTACTTAGGATAGGAAAGAATAGGAACTTACTTAGATGGTGCCTAGGAATGTTTTAGTGTTTGCCCGGTAGCTCCCTAGGAGTCACTAGGCACTTGCCTAGTAGACCCCAGGTAGACTGCCCAGAAGACCCCCCGATCTACTAGGCATGTTCCCTAATCTACCTAGTAGTTTCATAGCATTTTACTGGGAGTTTGTATGTCTGACTAGGCAAGCCGTGTGATGGCTAGGTGCAATTATTGGCCGCTGTGAATCCGTCTTCGGGTTTCCTCCTTTGTGCACGTATGCGTATATGTGACTGACACCGACTGTGTGTGTGTGTGTATGTGTGTGTGTGTGTGTGTGTGTGTATATGTGTGTGTGTGCATATATATATATATATATATATATATAGGTCTATGTCTGACAGTGTGTGTATGTGTGTGTGTGTGTGTGTGTGTGTGTGTGTATGTGTATATGTGTATGTGTGTGTGTGTATGTGTGTATGTATATGTTTGTGTGTGTGTGTGTGTGTGTGTGTGTGTGTATGTCTTTGCGTGCATTTCCTCAGGTCGTGTGGTGGGGACTGAATTGAGCGAGGGCTTCCTAAAAATTCTTCGGCAAGAGGACAAGGAGATGAGAGAGGCAAGAGAGGCGCAGGAAGGGGAAGAAAAGAAGAGCGACGCCAAATCACTAGCCCCGATGAACTTCATTCAGAGCTCCGAGACGGAAACGGGAATCCCCGCAAACCTATTGGTCAGTCGGTTTCGGACCGTCAGTAAGTCGGTCAGTGAGTCGGTTGACAGTCTCTTTGTTTCAGGGTACTGTCAGGGTTCTATCAAAGGGGTGTCAGGGTGTTGTTAGGGTAGTGTTAGGGTACTATCAGGGTAGTGTCAAGGGACTGTCAGAGTACTGTCACGGTAGTGTCAGGGCCCTATCAGGGAGGTGTCAGAGAACTGTCAGGGTAGTGTCAGGGTACTGTCAGGGTAGTGTCAGCGCAGGTGTCAAGGGACTGTCAGGGAGATGTCAGGGGAGCTGTCAGGGTAGTGTTAGGGTACTGTCAGGGTAGTGTCAGGGGAGGTATCAGGGTATTATCAGGGTACTGTCAGGGTAGTGTTAGGGGAGGTGTCAGGGTAGTGTCAAGGTCCTGTCAGGGAGGTGTCAGGGTAGTGTCAGGGTACTATTAGGGTACTGTCAGGGTACTGTCAGGGTCCTGTCAGGGAGGTGTCAAGGGACTGTGAGGGGGGTGTCAGGGTACAGTAACTGTCAGAATAGTGTCAGGGGAGGTGTCAGGGTAGTCTCAGGGGACTGTCAGAGTAGTGTCAGGGTACTGTTAGGGTAATGTCAGGCGGTGTCAGGGTACTGTCAGGGTAGTGTCAGGGGAGGTGTCAGTGTAGTGCCAAGGAGGTGTCAGGGTAGTGTCAGGGTAGTGTCAGGGTACTGTCAGGGTAGTGTCAGGGGAGGTGTCAGGGTAGTGTTAGGGGACTGTCAGGGTACTGTCAGGGAGGTATCAAAGTAGTGTCAGGGGACTGTCAGGGTACTGTTAGGGGGACTGTCAGGATAGTATCAGGTTACTGTTAGGGTAGTGTCAGGGTAGTGTCAGCGTAGTATCAGGGTAGTATCAGGGTAATGTGAGGGTAGTGTCAGGATAGTGTTAGGGGAGGTGTCAGGGTAGTGTCAGGGGACTGTCAGTGTAGTGTCAGGGGGACTGTCAGCACAGTGTCAGGGTACTGTCAGGGTACTATCAGGGTAGTGTTAGCGTAGTGTCAGGGTAGTGTTAGGGGAGGTCTCAGGGAAGTGTCAGGGGAGTGTCAGGGTACTGTCAGGGTAGTATTAGGGGAGGTGTCAGGGTATTGTCAGGGTACCGTCAGCGAGGTGTCAGGAAGGTGTCAGGGTAGTATCAGGGTACTGTTAGGGTAGTATCAGGGGAGGTGTCAGGGTACTGTCAGGGTAGTGTCAGGGTACTGTCAGGGTAGTGTCAGGGCACTGTCAGGCAGGTATCAGGGAAGGTGTCAGGGTAGTATCAGGGAGGTGTCAGGGTAGTGTTAGGATACTGTCAGGGTAGTGTCTGACTCAGGGGACTGTTAGGGTATTGTCAGGGGAGGTCTCAGGGTAGTGTTAAGGGAGGTGTCAGGGTAGTGTCAGCGGACTGTCAGGGTAGTGTCAGGGTAGTGTCAAGGTAATGTCAGGGTAGTGTCAGGGTAGTGTCAGGGGAGGTGTTAGGGTAGTATCAGGGTAGTGTCAGGGTACTGTCAGGGTAGTGTCAGGGGAGGTGTCAGGGTCTTGTCAGAGTAGTGTCAGGGTACTGTCAGGGTAGTGTCAGGGCACTGTCAGGAAGGTGTCAAGGGAGGTATCAGGGTAGTGTCAGGATACTGTCAAGGTAGTGCCAAGGGACTGTCAGGGAGGTGTCAGGGTACTATCAGGGTAGTGGTTGGGTAGTGTCAGGGTACTGTCAGGGTAGTGTCAGCGTCCTGTCAGGGAAGTGTCAGGGGAGTGTCAGGGTAGTGTCAGGGTAGTGTCAGGCGAGGTATTAAGGTAGTGTTAGGGTACTGTTAGGGGAGGTGTCAGGGAAGTGTCAGGGTAGTCTCAGGGTAGTGTCAGAGTACTGTCAGGGTAGTGTCAGGGTAGTGTCACGGTAGTATTGTCAGGGGAGGTCTCAGGGTAGTGTCAGGGGACCGTCAAGGTAGTGTTAAGAGACTGTCAGGGAGGTGTCAGGGAGGTGTTAGGGTAGTGTCAGGGTAGTGTCAGAGTAGTGTCAGGGTACTGTCAGGATAGTATCAGAGTACTATGAGGGTAGTGTCAGGGGAGGTATCAGAGTAGTGTCAGGGTAATATCACGGTAGTGTCAGGGCACTGTCAGGGAGGTGTTAGGGGAGGTGTCAGGGTAGTGTCAAGGGACTGTCAGGGTAGTGTCAGGGTATTGTCAGGATAGTGTCAGGGTACTGTCAGGGTAGTGTCGGGGTACTGTCAGGGTAGTGTCAGGGTACTGTCAGGATAGTATCAGAGTACTATGAGGGTAGCGTCAGGGGAGGTGTCAGAGTAGTGTCAGGGTAATATCACGGTAGTGTCAGGGTAGTGTCAGGGGGACTGTCAGCACAGTGTCAGGGTACTGTTAGGGTAGACTAAGTGTCAGGGTAGTGTCAGGGTACTGTCAGGGTAGTGTCAGGGGAGGTCTCAAGGAAGTGTCAGGGGAGTGTTAGGGTACTGTCAGGGTAGTGTCAGGGGAGGTGTCAGGGTATTCTCAGGGCACTGTTAGAGAGGTGTCAGGGGAGGTGTCAGGGTAGTGTCAGGGAGGTGTCAGGGTAGTGTTAGGATACTGTCAGAGTAGTGTTAGGGCACTGTCAGGGAGGTGTCAAGGGAGGTGTTAGGGTAGTGTCAGGGAGGTGTCAGGGTAGACTAAGTATCAGAATACTGTCAGGGTAGTGTCTAACTCAGGGGACTGTCAGGGTATTGTCAGGGTACTGTCAGGGTAGTGTCAGGGGAGGTGTAAGGGTATTATCAGGGTACTATCAGGGAGGTGTCAGGGAGGTGTTAGGGTAGTGTTAAGGTAGTGTCAGGGTACTATTAGGGTAGTGTCAGGGGAGGTATCAGGGTCTTGTCAGGGTAGTGTCAGGGTACTGTTAGGGTAGTGTCAGAGCACTGTCAAGGAGGTGTTAGGCGAGGTGTCAGAGTAGTGTTAGGGAGGTGTCAGGGTAGTGTCAGGATACTGTCAGGGTAGTGTCTGACTTAGGGGACTGTCAGGGTATTGTCAGGGGAGGTCTCAGGGTAGTGTCAGGGTAGTGTCAGCGGACTGTCAGGGAGGTGTCAGCGTAGACTAAGTGTCAGGGTAGTGTCAGGGTAATATCAGGGTAGTGTTAGGGTAGTGTCAGGGGAGGTGTCAGGGTAGTGTTAGGGTAGTCTCAGGGTAGTGTCAGGGTACTGTCAGGGTAGTGTCAAGGAAGGTGTCAGGGTAGTGTCAGGGTACTGTCAGGGTAGTGTCAGGGTACTGTCAGGGGAGTATCAGGGGAGTGTCAGGGTACTGTCAGGGTAGTGTCAGGGGAGGTATCAGGGTCTTATCAGGGTAGTGTCAGGGAGGTATTAGGGTAGTGTCAGGGCACTGTGAGGGAGGTGTCAAGAGAGGTATCAGGGTAGTATCAGGGTACTGTTAGGGTAGTGTCAGGGGAGGTGTCAGGGTAGTGTCAAGGAGGTGTCAAGGTAATGTCAGGATACTGTCAGGGTAGTGTCTAACTCAAGGGACTGTCAGAATAGTGTCAGGGTACTGTCAGGGTAGTGGTTGGGTAGTGTCAGGGTAGTGTCAGGGTCCTATCAGGGAAGTGTCAGGGTAGTGTCAGGGTAGTGTCAGGAGAGGTGTTAGGGTAGTGTCAGGGTACTGTCAGGGGAGGTGTCAGGGAAGTGTCAGGGTAGTGTCAGGGTAGTATTAGGGTACTGTCAGGGTAGTGTCAGGGTATTGTCAGGGGAGGTCTCAGGGTAGTGTCAGGGGACTGTCAGGGTAGTGTTAAGGGACTGTCAGGGAGGTGTGACGGAGGTGTCAGGGTAGACTAAGTGTCACGGTACAATAACTGTCAGGGTAGTGTCAGGAGAGGGGAGGTGTCAGGGTAGTGTCAAGGAGGTGTCAAGGTAGTGTCAGGATACTGTCAGGGTAGTGTCTGACTCAGGGTAGTGTCAGGGTATTGTCAGGGGAGGTCTCAGGGTAGTGTCAGGGGACTGTCAGGGTAGTGTCAAGGGACTGTCAGGGAGGTGTCACGGAGGTGTCAGGGTAGACTAAGTGTCAGGGTACAATAACTGTCAGGGTAGTGTCAGGAGAGGTGTCAGGGTAGTGTCAGGGTAGTGTTGGGGTAGTATCAGGGTACTGTCAGTGTAGTGTCAGGGTACTGTCAGGGTAGTATCAGAGTACTGTCAGGGTAGTGTCAGGGGAGGTGTCAAAGGAGTGTTAAGGTACTGTCACGATAGTGTCAGAGCACTGTCAGGGATGTATCAAGGGAGGTCTTAGGGTAGTGTCAGGGTACTGTCAGGATAGTGTCAGGGGAGGTGTCAGAGTAGTGTCAGGGAGGTGTCAGGGTAGTGTCAGGATACTGTCAAGGGACTGTCAGGGTAGTGTCAGGGTAGGTATCAGGGTAGTGTCAGGATATTGTCAAGGGACTGTCAGGGGACTGTTAGGGTAGTGTTAGACTACTTTTTGGGTACTGTCAGGGCACTGTCAAGGAGGTGTCAGGGGAGGTGTCAGGGTAGTGTCAGGGTACTGTCAGGGTAGGGTCAGGGGAGGTATCAGGGTAGTGTCAGGGGACTGTCAGGATAGTGTCAGGGTACTGTCAGGGTAGACTAAGTGTCAGGGTAGTATCAAGGTAGTGTCAGAGTCCTGTCAGGGAAGTGTCAGGGGAGTGTCAGGGTACTGTTAGGGTACTGTCAGGGGAGGTATTAGGGTAGTGTCAGGGTATTATCAGAAGAGGTGTCAGGAAAGTGTCAGGGAGGTGTCAGGGTAGTGTTAGGATACTGTCAGAGTAGTGTTAGGGCACTGTCAGGGAGGTGTCAGGGGAGGTGTCAGGGTAGTGTCAGGGAGGTGTCAGGATAGACTAAGTATCAGGATACTGTCAGGGTAGTGTCTGACTCAGGGGTTTGTCAGGGTATTGTCAGGGGAGGTCTTAGGGTAGTGTCAGGGGAGGTGTCAGGGTAGTGTTAGCGGACTGTCAGGGAGGTGTCCGGGTAGTGTCAGGGTAGTGTCAGAGTAATGTCATGGTAGTGTCAGGGTACTGTCAGGGGAGGTCTCAGGGAAGTGTCAGGGGACTGTCAGGGTACTGTCAGGGTAGTGTCAGGGGAGGTGTAAGGGTATTATCAGGGTACTGTCAGGGAGGTGTCAGGGAGGTGTTAGGGTAGTGTCAGGGTAGTGTCAGGGTACTATTAGGGTAGTGTCAGGGGAGGTGTGAGGGTCTTGTCAGCGTAGTGTCAGGGTACTGTCAGGGTAGTGTCAGGGCACTGTCAGGGAGGTGTCAGGGTAGTATCAGGGAGGTGTCAGGGTAGTGTCAGCGGACTATCAGGAAGGTGTTAGGGTAGTGTTAGGGTAGTGTCAGGGTAATGTCAGGGTAGTGTCAGGGTAGTGTCAGGGGAGGTGTCACGGTAGTGTCAGGGTAGTCTCAGGGTAGTGTTAGGGTACTGTCAGGGTAGTGTTAAGGGAGGTGTCAGGGTAGTGTCAGGGTACTGTCAGGGTAGTGTCAAGGTACTGTGAGGGGAGTGTCAGGGGAGTGTCAGGGTACTGTCAGGGTAGTGTCAGGGGAGGTATCAGGGTCTTGTCAGGGTAGTGTCAGGGAGGTATTAGGGTAGTGTCAAGGCACTGTGAGGGAGGTATTAAGGGAGGTATCAGGGTAGTATCAGGTTACTGTCAGGGTAGTGTAAGGGGAGGTGTCAGGGTAGTGTCAAGGAGGTGTCAAGGTAGTGTCAGGATACTGTCAGGGTAGTGTCTGACTCAAGGGACTGTCAGAATAGTGTCAGGGTACTGTCAGGGTAGTGGTTGGGTAGTGTTAGGGTCCTATCAGGGAAGTGTCAGGGGAGGTGTCAGGGTAGTGTTAGGGGACTGTCAGGGTACTGTCAGGGGACTGTTAGGGAGGTATCAAAGTAGTGTCAGGGGACTGTCAGGGTATTGTTAGGGGGACTGTCAGGATAGTATCAGGTTACTGTTAGGGTAGTGTCAGGGTTGTGTCAGTGTAGTGTCAGGGTGGTATCAGGGTAATGTGAGGGTAGTGTCAGGATAGTATCAGGGGAGGTGTCAGGGTAGTGTCAGGGGACTGTCAGTGTAGTGTCAGGGGGACTGTCAGCACAGTGTCAGGGTACTGTCAGGGTACTATCAGGGTAGTGTTAGCGTAGTGTCAGGGTAGTGTTAGGGGAGGTCTCAGGGAAGTATCAGGGGAGTGTCAGGGTACTGTCAGGGTAGTGTTAGGGGAGGTGTCAGGGTATTGTCAGGGTACTGTCAGCGAGGTGTCAGGGAGGTGTCAGGGTAGTATCAGGGTACTGTTAGGGTAGTGTCAGGGGAGGTGTCAGGGTAGTGTCAGGGTACTGTCAGGGTAGTGTCAGGGCACTGTCAGGCAGGTATCAGGGAAGGTGTCAGGGTAGTATCAGGGAGGTGTCAGGGTAGTGTTAGGATACTGTCAGGGTAGTGTCTGACTCAGGGGACTGTTAGGGTATTGTCAGGGGAGGTCTCAGGGTAGTGTTAAGGGAGGTGTCAGGGTAGTGTCAGCGGACTGTCAGGGTAGTGTCAGGGTAGTGTCAAGGTAATGTCAGGGTAGTGTCAGGGTAGTGTCAGGGGAGGTGTCAGGGTAGTGTCAGGGTAGTGTCAGGGTACTGTCAGGGTACTGTCAGGGTAGTGTCAGGGGAGGTGTCAGGGTCTTGTCAGAGTAGTGTCAGGGTACTGTCAGGGTAGTGTCAGGGCACTGTCAGGAAGGTGTCAAGGGAGGTATCAGGGTAGTGTCAGGGTACTGTCAAGGTAGTGCCAAGGGACTGTCAGGGAGGTGTCAGGGTACTATCAGGGTAATGGTTGGGTAGTGTCAGGGTATGTCAGGGGAGTGTCAGGGTACTGTCAGGGTAGTGTCAGGGGAGGTATCAGGGTCTTGTCAGGGTAGTGTCAGGGAGGTATTAGGGTAGTGTCAAGGCACTGTGAGGGAGGTATTAAGGGAGGTATCAGGGTAGTATCAGGTTACTGTCAGGGTAGTGTAAAGGGAGGTGTCAGGGTAGTGTCAAGGTAGTGTCAGGATACTGTCAGGGTAGTGTCTGACTCAGGGGACTGTCAGAATAGTGTCAGGGTACTGTCAGGGTAGTGGTTGGGTAGTGTCAGGGTCCTATCAGGGAAGTGTCAGGGGAGTGTCAGGGTAGTGTCAGGGGAGGTGTCAGGGTAGTGTCAGGGTACTGTCAGGGGAGGTGTCAGGGAAGTGTCAGGGTAGTGTCAGGGTAGTATTAGGGTACTGTCAGGGTAGTGTCAGGGTATTGTTAGGGGAGGTCTCAAGGTAGTGTCAGGGGACTGTCAGGGTAGTGTCAAGGGACTGTCAGGGAGCTGTCACGGAGGTGTCAGGGTAGACTAAGTGTCGGGGTACAATAACTGTCAAGGTAGTGTCAGAAGAGATGTTAGGGTAGTGTCAGGGTAGTATCGGGGTAGTGTCAGGGTACTGTCAGGGGGTGTGTCAGGGTAGGTATCAGGGTAGTGTCAAGATACTGTCAAGGGACTGTCAGGGGACTGTCAGGGTAGTGTTAGGCTACTTTTTGGGTAGTGGCAGGCCACTGTCAGGGAGGTGTCAGGGGAGGTGTCAGGGTAGTATCAGGGTACTGTCAGGGTAGGGTCAGGGGAGGTGTTAGGGTAGTATCAGGGTAGTGTCAGGGAGGTATCAGGGTAGTGTTAGGATACTGTCAGGGTAGTGTCAGGGGACTGTTAGGATAGTGTCAGGGTACTGTCAGGGTAGTGGTTGGGTAGTCTCAGGGGAGGTGTCAGGGGAGGTATCAGGGTAGTGTCAGGGTATTATCAGAGGAGGTGTTAGGGAAGTGTGAGGGTAGTGTCAGGGTACTCTCAGGGTAGTGTCAGGGGAGGTCTCAGGGTAGTGTTAGGGGATTATCAGGGTAGTATCAGCGGACTGTCAAGGAGGTGTCAGAGTAGTGTCAGGGTACTGTCAGGGTAGTGTCAGGGGAGGTGTTAGGGTAGTGTTAGGGGACTGTCAGGGTAGACTAAGTATCAGGATACTGTCAGGGTAGTATCTGACTCAGGGGACTGTCAAGGTATTGTCAGGGGAGGTCTTAGGGTAGTGTCAGGGGAGGTGTCAGGGTAGTGTTAGCGGACTGTCAGGGAGGTGTCCGGGTAGTGTCAGGGTAGTGTCAGAGTAATGTCATGGTAGTGTCAGGGTACTGTCAGGGGAGGTCTCAGGGAAGTGTCAGGGGACTGTCAGGGTAGTGTCAGGGGAGGTGTAAGGGTATTATCAGGGTACTGTCAGGGAGGTGTCAGGGAGGTGTTAGGGTAGTGTCAGGGTAGTATCAGGGTACTATTAGGGTAGTGTCAGGGGAGGTGTGAGGGTCTTGTCAGCGTAGTGTCAGGGTACTATCAGGGTAGTGTCAGGGCACTGTCAGGGAGGTGTCAGGCGAGGTGTCAGGGTAGTATCAGGGAGGTGTCAGGGTAGT